>PVJC01023948.1:0-25960 GCA_004026665.1 Murina feae | reverse complement strand
CGTCTATAATGAAACAATTGTTACTGCTCTTTCCTTCAGCTCCGGAGGATTCTGTGATTGTTACAATGTTTCAAAAAGCTGTGTTTCGCTAGAGGCAGTGTAATCGGAGCTGAGCTGAGGGGCTCAGCTTCACTTTCTCTCCTGCCGCAATGGAAAGGGCTGTTTACTCAGGTCCAGGAGTGGCGGCCGCCATGTTGGCCGGGCTAATTTGCATACAGCCGCTCTGATTGGCTGGTGGGCGTGGCTTACCCTGTCTCGGAGAAACGGTTAATTTTAATATTTCGCTTTTATTAGTTTAGATGCCTGGGACTCAGTCAGTACTCAGTAGATATCAACATGAATGAAGCAAAAGATGGACATAGGAATGGAAAGCCACTGAACATTTTGGTCTGCCTCCATCTTACTCATCTTGGTGCTATCTGTCCCAATAGCTGTCTGTCCACCCACAGCATTTCCTAGAATAAGAATAAAAGTGAAAAAAAAAAAAGAATAAAGGTGGATTTGGGAGCATGAGGAAAAGGGGAACTGAAGCAGTATTAGATGTTTAGGAGTCCAGGGAGGATTCATAAACTAGGGCCTTTATAAATCTTGTCTCAAGGTATAAGGATTGAAATTAACTCAATGCAATGAGTTTCCTTACTTCTGATCAGCAATCAGGCCAAAGACATGGTTTGGTTTTCAGATGCCCAATCTGTCCCTGAAAGGACGCCCTGTGCTTCCTTCTTCTCACTAGTGGAAAAACAAATGGGGACCCAGATTGTGAAGCTTCTGCTCCCACACCAACCCCAAGCTGCCTGGAGATTAGCCAGGAGACCAAGGCCAAGATGGAGGAAGAAGTATACAACAAGAGGTGAGTTAGACTTCAACTCCTCTGAGGTCACTTGGCAGATCTCAGAAGATACTTTCCCATAGGCCTTCCTATCTCTTAGAGTATTGAGGAAAGCAACCAATGGCCCCAGGACCTCCTTGCCTCAGTAAAGAACTACATAGAAAATATCAGTACTATTCCACAGGAAGGACAGGAGGAAGCAGGGAGGGAGGGTGTGGTCAGATAATAACAAGACTGCCCTTTTTATAAGCAAAATGCCACCAGAATGTCACTGCCCAGAGTGATCTGAAAATCAAGGGCTCTGGGTGGGTTCTTCTTGATGGTGCCTGAGGCTTCCTGAGCACCCAGAATAGTCATGTTGCTGCCAAAAATGCCCAGGAGCAGTGGGAACTCACTTGCCTTTCCTTCTTCCCATCAACTGGAGTATCCTCAACTTCCAACTGTCTTCTTCTCTAATTGAGCTTCAATAGCAACTCTGGTTTGTCAGTCACAGATGGGACAGAGTACTGACTTGGCCAGACAGAAAATTACCTCTGACCAGGCATCACATCCTGAGCTTCTTTTTGTGTGGCTCCTAGGGAGACACAACTTCCCACTGGTGTGAAATCTGTGGGCTTCTGTGTGGCAGCCATGCACACTACCCTGAGGTTGCTCCAGCCAACCTGTGCTGGCCTTAAACACTCAGCTGTAGGACAGGCAGAAAATGTATATGTAGTGTAATACTGATCCTGGGAGAAGGAAATCAGAAGGGTTTCTGTAGGAAAGCCTGTCTTTTAACACACAGCTGTCCTCTGTACTCAGAATGCATGAGGGTAAATGACTCCATTGGCTTTGTAAACATTTATTGAATACCTCTCTAAGATAAGCTGTGAGCCTGCTACTTTGGTAAAACTTCCCAGCAAGCCTGTGTGACAGGTGTCACCCTCACTAGATCAAGTCGTATGCCTGGTACTTCCTTAGAACATTCCCACACCCTGTGAGATGAATGACACCCTCTCCATTTTATAGGTGAGGAGCTGACTCACTAAGGTTACATAGAAAACAGTTGTAATCTTAGCCCCACTGAATGTTTGGTAGAACAAGAACCCGGTCACATTTTTCCTTGTCAGTTTGGTCATACTTTCATAAACAGGAAGGATGACTGAAGATTAAGGGGAAATTGTATGACATGAGCCATGGGATTCAGTGGAGCTTCCCAGCTTTTTCCTGTTTGTGAAACCACAGGAAGTGCGTAATTATTGGGGATGCTAAAGTCCTCTCCTCTTGGACCTCAGGAAAGGATGCTCTATGCCTGGCCTTCCCAGACTCGATTGTTCCTTTTTTTGCCTTCTAGATACCAGGAAGATCTAAAGAAGACCAAAGAGTTTAAAGGCCTAAAGGAGGAGGAAGAAGAACAGAGGAGTGAGGGTCCTGAGGAACCTGAAGAGGCAGAAGAAAGTGAGGAAGAGGGAAAGGACCAGAGAAGCAGGTTGGAGCCCTTGTCACGGCCAAAATGGGTCATGATTCATTAATTGCACAACATCTCTGGAAATGCCAGTCAAGGGCATCAGTGGGTCTAGGGTTCAAATGAGCAGTCAACAGAAACCAAGAGGACACTCATGTTGGGAGAGGAGGCAGAGGAAATTCCAAAGAGTCAAATTAGTTAACAAGGGGATATTTGCAAGAGCTGAGAGATCATAGTGGTAGTGGTGATGGTAGTGATGGTGGAGAGCTATAATCAGGAGAATTGTGAGGGACTGACTGGAGTCCTTCCTAGCCCAGCCATGGTTAGCTCCTTTTCTAGCTACTAGTATCCCCATGAATGGACCATGGTCAAGGGAGCTGGCCTAAAGCCCCAGAGGGGGTTTCTTATAAGAATAGAGACAGAGAGAATATATGGGTTCAAGGGACAAACTCTGTGAGCAGACTAAGGTGAGTTTCCAATAGGACCCTTCCATACTGATCAAACAAGCTTGGTCATCTGGACATTGGTTTCACTTTGGATTTGGTTTTTTAGATATACTGTATATTTCAAGTATATTTTTCTCTAAGTCTGGAAAATATATATATAGCATGTAGATAAAGATGGTATAGATCCTGCATCTTGTCCTGTCTACGTCCTGGATTTTAATGATAGCCCCACTTTCACATATTCTACCCTCCTGTCTCTATTAGTACACTCACACCAGAAGTCACATGTAGTTACAGAAAACTTGGAACACTTCGCCAAAATCTTTGTTTTTAGACCCCCAGGCTATCTCCTAGGTTTGAGAATGGCTCCAGCCAAAATGATTAATTATATAATTAGTTGCTAAACTTGGTATAGAATATGTGTCTGTGCTTCCTTGCTGACAGACTCTGGAAATCACACACATGTAACGAATAAGGTAATAAAATGAAAATTAGACATGAGATAGATATGCTTCAAAGCACAGAGGGACAATAGAGCACAGTTAGTGGAAGATTCAACCAGAGTGAAATGTCTCAGCCTACATGAATTCACCCCAGTGTTCAAGGGAAGAGTTATCTAGAAGAACTGGAGAAAATGCTTTATCAGTGAAAACAACCTGTACTAGGATGCACCATCTCTCTTACTGAAAGAATCCCCAAGTTTCAACAGTGAAAGCATAGACTCTTCTCCAAGCAGCTGGATCCTGACCTCCTTATGTCTTTTCTCTCTTGGGGTCATCTGCTCTTATTTCGCAGACCACCACAATGCATCCTCTCCTTAATGCAGTCAAGCCCAGACCTGACAACAGCTCTTCCTTTGACTCCCTTCAATCCAGCTAACACAGGCTGGAACTTCTAACATTTCCAAACACCAAGAAAGTACAAATGAGAACTAAACAGAGAGTACATAGAATATAAACAGTCTGATTTACAAGGCACAGGGCTGGAATCCTTATCTAGCTAATTTGATCTCAGAAGATTGGTGGCTCCCTCCCATTTCATGAAACCCCAGAGAAAATAAGGCTGTGCCTGGATCCCTCTTTATACAGCTCCTGGTCAGCTGCCTAAAGAAATGGCCACCCTATGCATCCATCATCTGAGAGTGTCCTCTTGGTCCTGCCTATCCTGAGGCCTTGTCCTCTCTCCCATCTTGGCTTCCTCTCAGATTTACATTTGGTCTTGAGAACATGTGTATACCACAGATGATGGATATCAGACATCAGCACAGCCCTCAGAAGGGTCCTTGACCTTCAGCACAGGGATGTAGCTCTGCCTTTTCAGGGCCAGCATGATGACAGACACTGCTATCATATAAGCTGCACACTCAAAGTTACAGTTTCCCTTTCTCAACTGTGACCCAAGCCAGACTAGCCCTGGGAGCTGTTGTCTTCAATGCCAAGCAGTCCATTCATTTCTGAGTCCCTTACACACACAGTTGTCTATAGGCACCTGCATTCAAATGTGATTTCCCATGAAATTTTGCCATCTCACCAACAAGCAAGGTCTGAAGTCATTAAAAGTCCATGTCCTACTTAGTGACTTTCAAAACCAAAAACACTGGAGTAACCCTAGTAGCTGATCCCTTATATAAGAAATTCAACAACAAACACTAAAGTCTTTTTGTCTGAATGTCTACTATCTAATCTAATAAAAGAGTAATATTGAAATTGACCGTTTTGCCGGGATGCCTAAGCCACACCCACCAGCCAATCAGAGCGGCTGTATGTAAATTAACCCAGCCAAGATGGAGGCTGGCAGTCACGGAGCTAGAGTAAACAGCAGGCTTCCGTTGCACCAGGAGTAAACTGTCTGCCTAGGCCGGCTGGGCCTCTCGCTGCTCACGGCAACATAGTTGCAATTATAGAAGCCATGGAGCTGAACCAAACAGGAGGCTTCCATTGCACCAGCGATGGAGGAAACTGCCTGCTTAGGCCTGCTGGGCGTCTACTAAGGCAACATAGTTGCAATTATAGAAGCCACGGAGCTGAAGCCAACAGGAGGCTTCGTTACCTGCCTAGGCCTCAGCTTAAAGCAACAGTTTCAATTATAGAAGATAAGTAAACCCCAGAAACCTGCTTCCAGCCAGCCATGCTGGGACGTTGGGCCAATGGGAACTGTGGGCAGCCTGAAAACGCCCCTCAGCCTGTCACCCAGGCTGCCCAGGCACCCCAGTAGGGACCCAAAACCTGAAGGAACTGTGGACAGCCTGAAAACGCCCCTCAGCTCCTCACCCAGGCTGTCCAGGCACCCTAGTAGGAACTCGAACCATGAAAGAACCGTGGGCAGCCTGAAAACACCCCTCAGCCCGTCACCTAGGCTTCCCAAGCACCCCAGTAGAGACCCAAAACCTGAAGGGACTGTGGGCAGCCTGAAAACAGCCCTCAAACCTTCACCCAGGCTGGCCACACTCCAATGGAGTGAGGGTCCACACTGGGGGGCTTGGCCAGCCTGCAAACAGCCATCAGCCCCTCACCCAGGCTGGCCAGGCACGCCAGCAGGTGGACATCCCCTGAAGGGTCCCAGACTGCAAGAGGGCACAGGCCGGGCTGAGGGACACCCCGAGTGCACAAATTTTTGTGCACCAGGCCCCTTAGTGTTTAATAATATATAATAATGCAATCTGTTATAAAAATTATTTTCTGGAGGATCAGCTTAAATGAACTTTAGTGAATCAATCCAATATCTTAACATATTAAAACAGAGAACACAGTCTTCTGACATTTACATTGAACAAGTAAGACTCATAAGGTGCAACAGAAAACTTTTACCTGTTATCCCACTGCCTGTTCAAACCTGCTCTATGGTTTTAAGTACATTCCTTTACTTTCCCAATAACTCTCTGAAAACATAAGTTCTCTGGTCAAGTTTAAATCCCAAGAATAACCTCCTTTCAGCAATTAAACTTGGCAGTTTCCTGAAATAATGAAAAGCTTGAACTTATAAAGTTCAAGTGTCTCCCCTCCCCCAGCGTTGGTCTGCTTCAGGAAGGAAGTCTGCAGTGGGGGTGGGGAGCAAGGCTTCTCTCTCAGCCTTCTGCCCTCCACCCATGCTTTGCTGTTGCAGTGCCTGACCTCTCCAGGATTAATGCTGAGAACCAGAATGTAGATTGAGTAGGAAAGGCAATATTTGACTGGTATTATTGTGACGGGGATTGAGGCTTTGGCAGGCATTTAAAGCTGACTTTCTGACTTTGTTTAATATGGCGTTTTATGGGACCTTCAGAGAAAACTACTCCTCCCACCCCAGCATCACACACAATCAAACCATTGCTTAGGCTCTCTTAGTTGCAATTGCCTTTATGAGGTTGAATGCATCTCTTCCACCTGGTTACTTAAAATCTGTCTCTTGGTCCTTGAACATCTGGAAGTATACCTTCCTTGTTCAGCTTCTAGGTAGCATTTCCAGACAGAACCATGACATCGCATGCCAGCCCTCCTTTACCTGACTACATCCAGGTGAGGTGAAACATCTACCTTTGGCCCACCATTGGTGGGAAGGTAGTTTTCCCCACCATGTCCCCTACTCTGATGCCACAAAACACTTCAGCAAGATCCCTGCTCTTTAAATTTCTCAGGTGCAAGTCACACACAATAGTACACTGTCTCCCACTTATTGCAACATATCGAACTCTCCAAGCAGCATCCCTGAAGCCCCTCTCTAGGCTCCGGTGAGGGGGAAGCATCTTCACCCCGCCCTATGAAGGAATGGATAGAACTCAATACAACCAAAAATTGATTTCCAAAAGAATTCTACTTCTAATCTTATTCTATTTCTAACCTCTTTTATAGGCTGAAAACAGGTGACTAGCTGACGGTCATGAAATCAGATCTTGACCTTCTCTTCTGTCCCACATAAGAGTGGGGCTAGAGTGGCATTTTCCCCACTATAGCAGTTTGCTTTGGGCATGAAAATATAGCTGAAAAGAAAGATTGCATTTTAGCATACAATTATATTTAAACAGAAATGAAATAATTTAAATGGAGCTGAAAGAAAATAAGCTTCCACTTCTAAACTCTCTCTTCCCAACAGTTGAGAAATAGTTGATGATTTTCACCTCAGCTGATGTGATCACTATTTTGCTTTGCTTAATTGTCCCTGAAACAATCATCAAAGGGTTCCCACATGGAAAAGAAATTAATCAGTGCCTTAGTGCAGCATCTGAGGCAAGCCCTCTTGAGTATCTGGCCCCTTTCTAACGAGGGTATTTGTGAGTCATTTTGTCCACTGTTATGGTGTCTTTTTTTCTACTAACTCTGATATAGAGCTCTCTACTTTTCAGCAAATAGCCTGCATATTTCAGTCTATGTGAGCCTCAAAATCTTCAGAAAGCCCCATCACTTTTCTCACCTCCTCCATTTGGTAATCCTCAATATTCTCATTTTTGAATATATATAAATTATATACTCAAAAATAGATGTGTCGAGGGCTTCTCCACAGAGATCTAAGAATGGAGTCTTCAAAGTAGGTCATCTGACAGAATGTCTTTTCACTAGGCCATAAAGAGTGGAAAAGTTGAAAGGCAGTTGGAAAGCAAGGAGTGAAGCAGGCAAAAAATGGAAGAGGAAAGAGATGAAAAGTAAGGAAAGAAGACAGAAAAAAGTGAGTCGAAAGGGGAGAGAAGAGTATGAGGAGAAAGAGGAAGAGGGAACGATTAGGAAATAAAAATTAACAGGGTTGAGAAAACATCTTGAATAAGCTATCTAGAGGTTGCTGGAGCTACTAGTCCTCTGGTTGCCCTGGGATGGTTTAAAGTGAACTCTTGAGGTTGATCTGGTTCTCTGACGTTTATCATTGACATCAAGTCTTCTATGAGTTTAGCATTATCCTCCCACATAGTCAGATGTGGAAATAAGGACAACAAACTGTCTGAATATGGAGGCAGACAAAGATTAGAACTTGGAACTGATCACTAATACCGCTAAATGCAGAAAAGATGCTGGTCCTGTCTGAATGTGTGGGAGTGTGGTCAGCCAACCTTATATCTTGGGGCTTGGGAGAGTTCAGATATCTATGACCACCTCATGGACAGATGAGATCATGGGTAAATGGGTGAAGGATCAAACAAGCAAATAAAGTATTTTATCTCAGTAGCTCCCAATATCAAAGCTATGGATTAATGGTATCAAAATCACTTGAAGGAAAATTTAAACTATGGATACCTAGACCATACCTTTGGAAACTCTTTCTTAATCATTAGGCCTAGGTATTTTGAATAAGTGCTGCCAACAGACTCTACACATTGCCGAGTTTGAGAACCAGTGTTCTAGATAGCATGGAAAGTGTCTGGACAGAGAAGTATGGGTCTGAGTATCATATTTGTGCTCAACATACTAAACCCTCCACCTATTTTTTCATTTGACAGCAAACTTGAAGAATTGGTTCATTTCCTACAAGTCCTGTATCCCAAACTGTGTCAGCACTGGCAAGTCATCTGGATGATGGCCGCAGCGATGCTGGTCTTGACTGTGGTCTTGGGGCTGTACAATTCCTATAACTCTTGTGTGGAGCAGTCCGATGGGCCCCTTGGAAGATCCACTTGCTCAGCAGCCCAGAGGGACTCCTGGTGGAGCTCAGGACTCCAGCATGAGCAGCCTACAGAGCAGTAGGAAACCTGACATCCAGCCAATACCCTGCTCCTGCACTTAGCCCATCACCCTTCCCCAAGTTATAGTGCTATCAGGCCTGGGTGTGAGCACGCTGCCACCGGTCCATCAGAGAATGAACAGGGGTTCTTTCACAATCAGTTCCCCTGTGAGAGCTCTTTATACATAGCAACTGATGTTCTCAGAGGATCAACAAAACTTTCCTGGGAAAGCAGCCAATAGATGAAGAAGTCACCTTCACCAAGGAACTCTAATAGAAGGGAAGGTCGCCTGCCTTGGCTCACTGCAGGGGACAGTGAAAAGCTCACTCTTCCATTTCCTCTTTGCAATACGGAATCAGGAAGAATTATGCCTAAAGGCCAACTCCAACCCCAAGGAACAGGCCTGGAATTAGGAGTCACGACGTCAATATCTTCCCATTTCTTATCTCATTCTCACTGACTCTCTTTCTGCCCCTTTGGAATCAGAGTTTCTCTTTACAGAAATAGGAAAGGTTTCTCAGAAAAATATTTAGACTGAGTTTAGCTCTGTGCTTGAAATGCAATGGGAAGATGTGAATTAATATATATGCATCTGTACACACAAACACACAACGTACACACAGCACACATGTGCATGAAGCCAACAAGCCTCCAAACGTGTGCTCTGGGTGCTCTGGATAAAGCCAACCCACAGATATTCACTAGGTATGGGGCAGTCACCAGGCACCTGTTCAATGAGCTCTCCACATGGATTTAAGATGTTTGAAAAACACTGCAAACTCATGGCTTTAATAGTGAACTTGCTGGTCTCCATTTCAAGTATAATTCTAAACTGCTGTACAGCACAGTCTACTCCCTATTTGTCCTCTCCCTATTGGGAGAAGTTAATTCAACTCGCAGGTGAAAAAGGAGACCCCGTGTGCTTTCAGCGTCCACGTGCCCACATATAAGTGTGCAACTACACCTAGTGCTTCAGTTCAAATGGAATTCTCAACTTAAACATGTGTTTCAGAGCATCCCCAATTGTTTAGTAGAACACTGATAGAGCACACCCCACCTTCAATTTGACCTCTTGCTCCATCTTCACAGCCTTCATTCATCCCTCATCAGTTTTGGGGGGTATTGGTTTCTGTGTGGGTTTTGTTGTGGTTGTTTTGCTTTTGTTTTGTTGTTGAATTTGCTTGTTTTTGTTGCTAATACTCATAATGTAAAACTTACTATGAGACAAGCACAAGTCTAGGTACTATGTAGATATTAATTCATTTAGTCCTCAAGGAAAACAAACAAAAACTATGAGGTGGGTACTAGTCTTCTCATTTTCAGCTAGGGAAACTGAAGCACAAAAAATATAAGTAGCTCTCAGAGGACACCTAGTTAGTAAATCATGGGGCTAGAATGCAAAGCCAGGCCGTCTGGCCCAGAGGCTGTGCTCTTAACCACTGTACTAAATGGCCTCTTCCAGTGGTCTCCTAATTGAACACCTTACAGTCCAGACCCTTCAGCACCTCCAAACCATTTCTGGTGCCTGGAATAACCTGTTTTCTCTCACAGCTCTGTTCCTCCACTCACTAGTTTTTCTTCTGTGATTTTTTTCCCCCCACTCAGGACCAAGTGCAAAAATCATCCCCTCCATATAGGCTTTAATTACCTCCTCCAACTCCCCACTATACCCCACACAATAGGGCACACCCTTCTCTGTGCTTTCTGGTACTTTTTCAACATCTTCCTTATTGATCGTTATGCCAATGTAGAGCAATAACTTATTTCTGTGTCTTTCTCCCTTAGTAATTCTTCCTCAAAGACAAGAACCATGTCTTACCCATTTTCTGGGTAAGGGCTTAGCATGGTGGCTAATGCCTGGGAAGTCGTCATTAAATGTTGATCAAAAGAACAAAGGAGCCTTTAAGGTGATAGAGAGCAGCCTGAGAACAGCTAACATTTTGCATACTTCCCAATACCAGCACCAGCACCACCACTATTTCTATAAGAACAATAACACTTTTTTATTAGCCTCAACTTATTCTAATATTTTTCAGTCTGTTCTGAGAGAGAACAGAAATGAGGCCCAGCTAACAACATCATTCCCAAGCTCCAGAACCAGGCTTAATCAACCACTCCTTTCAGGAGACCCACCGAGATTAGGCCCCACTTTAGAACAGCATGTTGCTTTAAAGGGGACGTCCTTTACAGTGGCTAGCAAATCACTCTGAGAGAAGCCCAAACCAGGATGGACCACGGATGTGCCATTAGGTAAAGAGGTGCAGATCAAGGTAGAGACACTTTGGGGGCATGGATGGATGGTTTACCTTCCCTTTCCAGGGAGGCTGGACATACTGGAGGAGCTCTGGGTCCTCAGAGCCCAAAGACAGGGTGCAAATAGAGCCCCTGAGAGAGTGGCTGTGAGTTGGGGTGTTTGGCTGGCAATGTCCAGTCTCAGCCACTCTTAAAGGACCAGGCTCAGAGGATCCATTGTCCACGTGGTCACGAAGTCGTGACCTTTATTTCCAGTTGAGACAAAGGCCAGGAGAGGGGGTTGCAGTGAGTTCCTGAACCTCCAGCTGCTCCACAGAAAGACCTGCAAGAGTCCTCCCAAGACAAGGTCCTCACCCAAACTACTCTGAGAGTAAGGCGGGTTGAGAAAAAGAAGGGGCGTAGGAGTAATCACATTTCCATGAGTATTCCTTTAAAAAGTACTTATCGGTATTTCTTTTCTGAAAAGCAAAGACTGACCTGAAACGGATGGAGCTGTGGTCAAAGCAGCAGTGGAATGGAGAGAAACAGGCCCTGTATTTCCCAAAGTGATATTGATCTGAAATAAAAGTTCCCCTCAAAATGCCTCTGAAGTCTGACATTCCTGCTGAGCCCTAGGACTCGGGTGCCTGGGCTCAGCTGCAGAGCAGTGTGTTGTTTTGTGCTGTTGTTCATGTTACCTCCTAAAAGGAACTTCACTTTTTAGCCACACAAAGCCAATATGTATTGCTGTACAGCCTGCAGAGTAAACCGAGAGGGAGAGGCTGGATTGGTGTAGCACTGGCTGTCAGTTCCAAATGGTGTTAAGCCTCACACAGGTGTGCTAGAATTGAACTGTAGCATGTCACGTGCCCGAGTTTGAAAATAAAAGCACATTTCCAAACCTCTGACCATAGCTAAATGCCTCCTCCTTTTGTGGAGCCAAGCCAACAATATGGCCCCATTGACTCTTAGTGTCTCCCAGAAGCAAGCCAGAAGTCTCCAGGCACAGCAGCTGGATCAATTCTTCTCCTTTTCCCTATGCCTGGTCCCAGTCTCCAGTACCTTCTTTGCCCATGGTTTTTGTAATTAATACATTTTGCTGTGATGAGACTCCTGAGTGTTTGCCAACCTAATTTCCATAGGTAGACTACATCTTTCAGTCTTTCTTGCAGCAAGGTGCAGGGGAATGCAGACCTTCAGACTAGTTTTCCAGAAACATGACTATCTTACCCAATACTTTACACTCTCTTTATTCCCCTCTGTCCCTATCAAATTCAGAGGATTCAGCTGAGGCCCAAGAAGATGGCAGAACCACTAGGTGGAAGCTGAGTTTTTGAATGGGTACTCACAGAAACAAAATGTTAGTGTATTAAAGCACAGAACTTCAGAAATATTTGTTATAGCAGTTAGTCTACCCTGACTAATGCATACATTTGAACCAGAAATGGGGTGTTTCAATAACAAATTTCCAAAATATGAAGCGCTGGCTTAGCGCTCAAGTGGCAGGAAATAAGAAACTGATATCAAGAACTGGAAACAGTGTGACCCATGTAGTGAATAAAACAAAAATAGTTGGTCAAGTCTTACCCATGATAATTTAGGGTAAACTCAAGGACAGCCTACGTATAAGAGAAGTGCTTGGAAAGAATCAGAGTGTTAGAGTATGTGAACTTTTATTGGCTGCCTTTGGCAAGAAAAAAAAATCACTTAGCAAAAAATTGGCTATTTGGGTGCAGAAAAGAGAAAAATAGAATTTTCATATTGAAGGATTAGAAAATGTGCCTTCTTCTAAACCCCAAAAAGAAAAACTAAAAAGAGCTGTGAGTAAAAAAGAACACATAAAATTTCTCAGTTGAACCCAAATCAACTTAGTCCTACCACAAAGACCAGATTAAGGATATTCCATTCATGCTTTTAAATGAACAAGCCACCATTAAATTAGAGAAATTGAGGAGGGATTGGGGGAGAAGGGGCTGAGAAAACTAAGAAATATATCTTAAGAACTATAACTGGTAAAGTATTTGGGGTATAATTATTGACACATGGAATCAAATGGAAGCAAACAGTTCAGAAATCTAAGTTTGTAAGGAAACTGTATTTACAAAGAAACATAAGCCAGAACTAAAAATTCTTTTGATTGTTCAAATTGGAAAACAACTTTGGGAATCCTAAGCTTATACCAGCAGAAAGCAGATAGTAAAGTGAGGCATAACTCTCTAATTCCCACTTAAAATGGACCAAAGAAGATGGTACAAAACGAAGGGCCGAGGAGAACAGTGGACATGGGACATGGGAGTTTCTCCCAGAAAGCAGAATCAGGATCTAATCAAAGGTAGGCAACTGTGGTAGGCAGAATTTCTAAAATTCTCCCACCAACCTGAATAAGCATGGAAATGGATTCTTTCCCAGGGCCTCCAGGTGAGAGCCCAACCTAGCTGACACCTTGATTTTAATCTTATGGGACCCAGAACATAGGACCCAGTCAAGCCCATTAGGACTTCTGATCAACAGAATGGTGAGGTAATAAATGGGTGTTGGTTTAAGTCATTAAGTCTGCAGCAATTTGTCACGCAGCAAAAGAAAGCTGATCTAGTGGCCTTTATAATGTCTCTTCATTGGTATCCTAGAACCCCTATGGCCGGGTGACTGCTGTGTCTCCCATTCCTCTCCTTTGCACATGGCAGTTTTTACTGAGGTTATCAAGATCCTGCTTCACCCCAGATTACATTTGGGGGGCAGCATACAACTTTTTTAGTTCACAGGTTACCAGACCACAAAATACCACAGCTGGACCTGACAGGGACGGCTGAACATAACTCAGAGATCTTGGACTTTGAGCTGGAAGGGGCCTGGAATCGTTTCCTTTGAGAACAGGGTGACTGTATTCTGTGTGTGATAGGAATAGTGAAACCTATACAGGGTGATCAAAAGGGTAAACTATGGCAGAAACTGCTATATGTTCACCAATTTACTTTTCCTTTTGCTCCTGGGCACAGCTAAATTGCATTCCAGACTCCTTTGCAGTGAGATGCGAACATGTGACAAAGTTCCGTCCAATGGGATATGGTTGGAAGTGAGATAGCCACTTCCAGGCCTGACCCCTATAGTAATCTCCAGGATCCTCCTCCACATGCCTTTCCCTTGATTGCTGGTTCAATGTCAATCTTGAGGAGGAGGGAACTGAAGTGTTTAGTGATGGTAGAGCTACACAGTCTCTGAATAACTGTGTGTGGCCAAATCACTCCCACACACATACACCAACACTACCATCTCTACAGCCGTCACTACCACCACCACCGCTGCCACCACTATTGTCAGCCATTGGATTGCAACATGAGAGAAGTAACTTTTGTTTTATGAAGGTATTGATATTTGCCGTTGTTTGTTATAACAGACTACACTGACTAATATATTTATTTGCCTATTTATATATGTTGGAAAACAACTAGTCCCTGTAATAACAGTGTCATATAATTATATTTCCATTACTTTTAAATTCATATAATTCAAATCCCTTGTTCAGCAGATGATAAAACTGAGGCCTAGGGTAAGGTGACCAGATTTTAACATTGGTAAAGTGGGACACCACTGACCACTTGGCCGCCGAAAACCGTATATTCCCTTCCCGTTCTCCCGCAGTTCCCTAGCTTGTCATGCATTCTTTCCAAAAATTGGGACTTTTTTAAAACGCCGCGGGACGTGGGACAATTTGTTAAAAATCGGGACTGTCCCGCCAAAAGCGGGACATCTGGTCACCTTAGCCTAGGGAAGTTAAGTGGCTTGCTCAAAGTCACACAGATAATTGGTGTTAGAACTTAAACTAATAGTTAGATATTACCCTCAGCCCAGGAATTTGGATTGTACTCTATTACCATCTTTCTTGCCACATTTCAAAATGTCTACTCTATTTAAATTTTATGTGCATACATCAGATTAAATATCACTTTAACTCATGTTTTCTGTGATTCCCTTTCCGCCTTCCTATCTTCCTTCCTTCTTTCTTTTTTAATACTTAGCAAATGTTCTTTTTCAGGCATGATGCTAGGCTTTAAGGATAATGACGAAAGGGATATGATTCTTGCCTTCCTGTCTACCTGGTTCTATGGTGATAGTCACATATGTTTCTGAGGTACCCATAGCCCAAGGCTTATGCTCACCTGAGTAATGATGTCTAAAGATATTAAGATATTTAGATATTGAATACATTTAAGGGCTATCTACTGGTCTCTTAGCAGTTTCCCATGTTTGTGCAGAGCAGATTCTCCTTTTGCTATTGGTATTTTCTGTACAAATATCTAATTATGGATACCATTTATATAGAAAAGAACTAGTGGTCCATTCACTATTCCTATAAATGACATTCATTTTTAAGAAAACTCATAAACCTTTGCTCAAGGCATTACTCTCAAGCCAGAATTCCATAATTACAATGGGGACCAACCACTGAAAATCCAGGCAAAACAGAGTATAGTCTGCTCATACACAGTACAGATAAACCTCACATTCATCAAATGAGAAAGGGGAAGTCTAAATTGAATTTTGGTCTATCAGAGAGAAGTTATTTGGTCTATAAGAGAAGTTATTAAAGAAAAAGTTATTATAAAGAACCCTTGTAGTAATTCCTATTATAAAGTCAAAACCTTTTTTGGTAAAGTATAAAATGACTAACTTTGTAAACTGTCCCCCTACTTGGATTTTTTTAAATATGATTTTTGTGTGTGCCTGATTTGAAGAAGGAATCACCTGTAGTGGTAAAGAAAATTTAAATGTATAAAATAAGTCCCAAAGGGAGGCATGAAGACTGTCTTTTGTAGTTAAATGGGCATTTGCTTTCATGAACCTGCTAGCACCATTCCCCTACAGATTAGAATATGCAGTTGAGAAAACCCCCACTGATTGTGAGAGGAAAAGCACAACCCATGCTCAGTCACCTTTAGAGACAGAGACACTCCTAGGAGTAAATGAATGGGCTCCGCAGGCAATATCAATGGATGTGTGAGAACTGACCTGGTGGTGGGGAGGGCGGGGGGCAGTGGCAGGGAATATGGGAATTGGGGAAACCGTCAGCAGTTCACATTGTGCTATCTGCCTTCCTCATTTCTGTGCTTTCTGAGTCAGCATTAGCTAAATTTTCCAGAAAGCTATCCACAAAGTACAGCCTGAGCATTCAAGGGGCGTCACTCATTTCCCCCAGTGACCTTGACAAGTCAGAAGCTTGAAAACAGGGAAATCCGGATGTCTCGATTATGAAGTGGAGCAGTGGGGCTCCCAACATATTTCCAGAAGTCTCCATCCAGACTGGTGATTGCATGCCTTTGTTCCTGCCAGTGGCTGTCTGAGGTGTTTCTCTGGCTCTGAAGGGGTTGGCACAATGACCAAGTACTTCAGCCTGGTGTTGCTTCTTGCCTCCATCTGGACCACAAGGCTCTTGGGTCAAGGCTCTGTCCAGGTACAAGGTAGGTTTCTTAGCAGAATGCCAACCTCAGACAAGGCAAGATCTTACAACCTGTCCTAAGTCTACCAAATTCTTTACTGTGGATTGCTGGGAGTGGGGATGATGCTCAATGTACATAGAAGATCTAATAGTATCAGTCTGCAAGAAATGTCTTCACCATATTGTCAGTTTCACCAAAATGATTCATATTTTACCTTTGTTATCTTGACTTTTATTTTTGGTTATGGACTATTTTTTAATGAGAATATTTTGAAACAAAACATTAAGTAGATATCATTTGTTCTTATTTTATTTTTAAAATCCTTACCAGAGGATATTTTTCCATTGATTTTTTTTTTTTTTTTTTTTTTTGGAGAGAGTGGAAGGGAGAGGAAGAGACACAGAAAGAAACATCTATGTGAGAGAGACACATCAATTGATTGCCTCCCGCACGCGCCCTGACAAGGGCTGGAGATTGAGCCTACAACTGAGGTTTGTTCCCTTGACCAAAATTGGACCTGGGAGCCTTCAGTCCATAGGCCGACTCTCTATCCACTGAGCCAAACCAGCTAGGGTGAGATCATTTGTTTTAAAAATGTTTCATTGAAGAAGCAAATCATAATTGTAAACATTTTTAAGCAATCTCTAAGCCTGGGAAAAATAACTAACTTTCACAGAATATTGGCCTGTTTTATATTTTTTGATGTGAAATATAATTTTTTAATTTCAATTTTATTATATTATGGGATGCATATATTTTTAATATGTAGTAAATAGCAAATTAACTGGAAAATTGTGAAATATAGGTTTGAAAATTAGCCATCACTCCCTATAAAAAGAATGATTTGAAATGATTTCTGGGCTTTGAGATAACTAAATGGTAACCTCATCCTGCACTGTAGGCAAAAAACTGTAACCACAAATCACTCATTTAAGCTCTGGGAAAAATGAAACTCTTGAGTACATTAAAAGAAAAATTGAGTATTCCTATGGTGGAAGCTGCCTTGAGATATAAAATATGTCAGGAACAGACATCCAGAGTTGATTCATATATTGTATTTAATTTTAAAAGCGAGGCTAGAGTTATATAATTGATTTTTTTTTCAAATACCAGAACTGTTACTGTTAAATATGTTGCTCCTCTTTGAAATCCTCTTGAGAAGATTATTCACTTTTCCCCAAAATGTTGCCATTACTCAAGCTACTTTGGAAATTGTTCTTTGACAATGACTCTATCACACTCTTTGGACCATTGTCAATAATGGTAAAGATTTCCTAAGGAAATTAAATGTTTGGTAACAACTGAGAGTTATTCAGAACCATGATTGAGGAAAAGGTGGCTGTTGAAGGTGAGTGGATAAGGATGGGAGACAGTATCCTTGAGGACCTATTATGTAGAGATACAGAATTGTGTGTGTGTGTGTGTGTGTGTGTTTTTTTTATATAAAAAAGGAATGATTTGAAATGGTTTCTGGGCTTTTCACATGCCTAAATGGTAACCTCATTCTGCATTGTAGGCAAAAAAATTGTAACCACAAATCACTCATTACAACTCTGGGAAAATAAAAATCTGAGCACTTTAAAAGGAAAATTACGTGTTCCTATGCTTGAGAATAATATCTCAAGACGACATTTTATAGATGAAGAAACAGGTTCAGTGAGGCCAACTGACTTGTCTAATGTCACAGGCAGTAAATAATAAAGCTTGGGTTTGAATTCAGCTCTGTCTGCTAAGCATATACTATTTCTATTATGCCTGTTGTCTCCTGAAAACTCTTAAGAGATTACTAGCGTATCCCTTGAATACCAGCTCCCTAGTTTTGTCTTAAGAAAATTGAAAAGCTTAAATTTGCCTAATATTTGTTAACTGCCTACTATGAATTCAGTCTTTGCTAGGTACAGTTATGTAAATTAATTCTGATAAAATTCTATGAAGAAGAAATATTTTATAGATGAGAACACTAACCTGCCCAAAGTCCCATAGCTAATTAACATTACAAGAAATATTCAAAGCTAGGTCCATTCCCAGAATAGACCTATCATTACTACTGCTACTACTATTTAGAGTAAAAATGAGGTATGATGAGAGAGTATCAAGACTACTTTATAGTGTAATTAATAAACCTACAAGTACCCTGACTGGTTTGGCTCAGTGGATAGAGCGCCGGCCTGTGGACTGAAGGGTCCCAGGTTCGATTCCAGTCAGGGGCATGTATCTTGGTTGCAGGCACATCCCCTGTATGGAGTGTGCAGGAGGCAGCTGATCGATGTTTCTTTCTCATCGATGTTTCTATCACTCTCCCTTTCTCTCTGTAAAAAATCAATAAAATATATTAAAAAATAAATAAATAAACCTACAAGTATCCCCCCACCAAAGAAAACAGCTCTAAGAGGTCCAAGCAATAGCATGCTCATGGGCTAAATGAGCCAAATTCTAGGACAAATGGTGTGTTCCAAGAGTTCAGCTCTAAGTGTGTGTGTGTGTGTGTGTGTGTGTGTGTGTGTGTGTTATCTTTTCCCCATAGCACAGTGGGAAGCAGAACAGTGTGAGTTAAGAACTGGGGTTTTAGAGTCAATTGTAATTGGGTTTGTGCCCTCAATCTGCCACCTACTTGCTCTGTATCCTTGGGCTGGGAAAGATATTCAATCTCCCTGAGCCTCAATTTTCAGTTAAAAAGAGACTGGGTAAATAAATAAATAAATAAATAAATAAATAAATTTAATTAAATTTAAAAAATAAAATATTTATTTTAAAAAAAAAGAGGGTTTAGCACAGAGTAGCATCAACAGATTATAGAAGCTGGAATTTTATTGGTATTGACATTAGAGGCTATTTTGTCACAAACACTCACAATTGGAGTGTTGGCTCTCAGGTCTCTCTTTTGGTGAGAGTGGGGTCTGACAGCAAACAAGGCCATCACAAATACTGTACATAAAATACGTATTCCTCCCCGCAGTCCCTGATCCAGAGCAGAGCAAGATCACATGGAGGACTTAGAAATGCTCCCTCCATGTTTTCAAGAAGAAACTTCCTTTAAATGCTAACCTAGGAAGTGTTCAAAGCATTTGACTGGGCATCCAGTGCACAGATCTGTGTACAGGCAATTACTTGGGAGATTGAAATGCTCTTTTATGAACTTCTGTGGATTAAGCCCAATAGAAGTAATGTACCTGAGTGCAAGACAACTCATAATTTCATGCAAATCTATAAATTTTAGAACTCTGAAGGAAGGGATCAAAAGAGCTCTCAGATTCATTAATTTTTTAGTAAAATATTCACATGTTAACTATTCAACTGCTTTGAAGATAACATGACAATGTTATTTATGATTTAATGAGTACCTATTGTGTAACAGGCACTATGCTAAGCATTTTTATTGGGAGTAACTCATTTAACTCTTACTACTCTATAAAAACATATTGTTACCTTCTCAGTTTTATAAGTAAGGGAACCGAGGCTGAGAGATGAAATAATTAGCCTAAGGTCACAGAACAAGGGACACAGGTATATTCAAATCCAGGTCTGACTCTAAAACTCCACTTCATTTAGTTTCTCTGCCATGCAAGGTTTACTGCCCAGCTCCTCCAGGAACTTCTGAGTAAGTCTGCCCCCCAATGGTCAGAGTAGACTTGAGACTGAGAAAGCTCATATTCTACTGAATGCACCATTTTTCAGCCCATCTCAGCAATAGTGGTATCTCCAAAGCACAGTCGTTTCGAGTGTCACTAACTATGCTATTAGCCCTGAATTCTATCTTTCTCAGAGTCTCAGGCTGTTCATTTAATAGACTCCAAGAGGTTAGCAGCAACAGCATCATCTAGACTCCACCCCAGGAACTAGTAGCTGAAGCATCCTCCATGTAATGGACCAGGCACCTTAATGCAGTGTGATAGAGTGGACTCGGGTCTGATGAGAGATACAGCTTGGATCAGACCAAGCACCCACCTAACCCAGCAGGATGTCCTTGTGGGAAGTGTCTGGCCTGTGTCCTGTTATTCCCAAACTTGAATCCCAACCACAATGACCTCACTGCTGCATCGAGCCTACAATGCTGTGCTGGAAAGAGGAGCCTAAGGGCTCTGAACAAGGATAGCAGCACATTGAAGATGTATGTGATTCCTTTGCAGAGCTTTCCTTCTTAGTGCACTGCAGAATTATGGGAGTCACCCTTTTAACCAAAAGGACAAATGAGCAGCTGAATTTCACAGAAGCCAAGGAGGCCTGTGAGCTGATGGGACTAACTTTCGCCAGCAAAGATCAGGTTGAAGCAGCATGGAAGTCTGGCTTTGAGACTTGCAGGTGAGAACAGCTGGATTCACAAACACGGTTGGAGCTCTTCTGGCTCTGTGTTCTTGTTCAGCCATAGAGCTAAATGTATCCATTCAACTAATATGTATTCTGTTACAGCTTTGGATGGGTTGCAGATCAGGTCTTAGTCATCCCTCGGATTCGCCCAAACCCGAAGTGTGGAAAGAACGGGATGGGTGTCATAGTTTGGAAGAACTCACCCAGCCTAAAGTTCAGGGCCTATTGTCACAACTCATCTGGTAAGTCAGATCTGCAGTCTCTCCATGTGCTATCTTTTCTCTGGGTTTTGCTAGCTCTATGATGTGTCTGAGAAGAGTGACCCTGAGCAGCAGCAATCATAGTAATGTTGTTTAAGACTCACTCTGTGACAAGACTAGAAGTGGCAGTGTGCCCCTTGGAGGAAAAGGTTAGGGAAAATATGATTGACTGGCAACATCAGGGGAAGAGCATCCCAGGAGGCTCCACTACCTCCCCACTCCACCCTATAAAATTAACAGAAGAAGAGAAGGAAATATCTACTAAAGACAAAGTAATGTATTAAGTTATCTCACTGACAATCTCCCTGTGAGGTATGCTTTGTCACCCCTATTTTGCAGAAAAAAAAACTTAGCTCAGAGGATGTAACTACAGTTGTCTAAGATCTCATTACTATAAAGATTCAAACACAGGTCTAACTCTAAAACAATGCTCTTTCTGTTATCCTATATTCCTTCATGGGAAAGGAAATTCAAATGCTACATTTGACACTTCTTAGAACAAGACCCAATCTCCATTTTAAGAAGGAAGGACTTGAATCTAGAAAGTAGAACTGTTTTTTTGATAGTCACACAGTCATCCTTTTAATCATGCTTGGAGGCCTTGGTCACCTTAGCCCGAGTGCTTCACCTTCCCCGAAAGGTTTAAGTACGTTCTCAGAAAGGTTTTGCTTTTACTAAATGCTTGTTCTCAGTTTGTCATAAGAGCCTCTTCCTGGTTTATTACTCTTCACACATACTAAAGAATCTGACCTTCTAAAGGTCATACAGCTGAGTGATCATAAACAAGGATATATTTCAAAATCATTCTCCAAGATCCAAGAGATAAATGTGCATCAACAATATTATGTTTCCCAAAGGCAACAAAGGGTCCAAGCAGTTCTCCAAACCAGGGGGCTTTGGCAAGGAAGGACCCTGGGAAATGCTTTGTCTACTTCCCTCACTTCAGAGATGAAACTACTATAACTCAGAATGGGGATTTGGTTTGTTCAAAGTCCTACAGTCATTTGCAGAGTCATGACTGGAACATAAAGCTTCTTCTAGCATTTTTAAATCATATATTTTATTGATTTCTTACAGAGAGGAAGGGAGAGGGATAGAGAGTTAGAAACATTGATGAGAGAGAAACATCGATCAGCTGCCTCCTGCATACCCCCTACTGGGGATGTGCCCACAACCAAGGTACATGCTCTTGACCAGAATTGAACTTGGGACCCTTCAGTCCGCAGGCTGATGCTCTATCCACTGAGCCAAACCGGTTAGGGATCCAACCTTTTTTTCACCACCTTTCTCTCCTCTGCTTCTTCAACCTATTGCTTTTCACAAGCCTGTTTATCTCATAGCCGGCCCATGCCCATCAAATGGCCTGGGCTTTCAAGTGCCTGGCCCTCCTGCCCACTGTCAATGTTGTTAATATGATAACCAGCCCTCTAGACTAACCATGTCAAACTTGCGGCCCACAGGCCACATGTGGCCCACAACAAATATTTTTGCAGCCCAGCTAATATGACAGTATGTAAGAAATGTTTTAATAAAAATTTTGTAACTTGCCCTGGGAGGTTTGGCTCACTGGATAGAGCATCAGCCTGGAGACAAAAGGGTCTCAGGTTCGATTCCGGTCAAGGGCACATGCCTGGCTTGCGAGCTCCATCCCCAGTGTGGGGTGTGCAGGAGGCAGCTGATCAATGATTCTCTCTCATCATTAATGTTTTTATCTCTCTTCCCCTCTGAAATAAAAAAGTATATATTTTTAAAATTTCATAATTTTTACAATATTCTATTATACATAATTATTTTTTAATATATATTTTTAAATATATTTTTATTGATTTTTTACAGAAAGGAGGGGAGAGAGAGAGTTAGAAACATCAATGAGAAAGAAACATCAGCTGCCTCCTGCACACCTCCTACTGGGGATGTGCCCACAACCAAGGTACATGACCTTGACCGGAATCGAACCTGGGACCTTTCAGTCTCCAGGCAGACACTCTATCCCCTGAGCCAAACTGGTTAGGGCTTATTATACATAATTATTAATAACAAACTACAACGTTCACTAAGGACTGATTACAATAATCATGTTGCATTCATTTCCCTTATGCACCTTATGCGCCTTACGCGCAGGCGACCATTTCTCTCCACTAACACTAGCAGCAAATATTTTAGCAGCCAATTGCCATGTCATCGGTCTTGGACTGAGTTGTTTGGTGTGCACAACAGAAAATAGTTTGCTTTCGGAGAACAAGAAAATAGGTTTATTTGTATTATGCTTATTAATTTGTGCAGTTATTCGGTGTCTGGTAAGTTAATGTTCAAGAAAAAAATATTAACTTTTAGTAAAATATTCTATTATTTTATGTTAATGATTACTCATTTATTTCAGCCCTTTGTATTCAGAATGTCTCTATCCAAATAAACCTAAGTTTTTATGAAAATGAAGCTTTTGCTTTTTGCAGCCACATAAACTTAAACCTTATTTATTTGGCCCCTGTTAGCCTTTGAGTCTGGCATGCTTGCTCTAGACTCAACAAAAAGGAGCCAAGGGAAGAAGACTTGGATTTGTGTTTCCCTCACAGCTTCATTTAACTTGTACTTCCATTACCTGTATTTCCTGTAAACTTAAAGTTAAGTGTAGAGGCTTAATTAGATGCTTGTTGATATTTTGGGCAAAAATCTTTTATAAATGGTATTATATACTTTGGATAACATCCCAACAAAAGGCACTTAATGTCAATATGCTAATTTTGATCATTTCACTAAGACGGTGACCACCAGACCTCACCAATGAATTCCAAAATATGCTTTCCCCTTTGCAATGGGTAGGTATCTACAGTGTGATACTTTGGTACCATACAACTATTCTGACCCCCAACTCACTACCTTCTACCTAACAGTTTAAGCAGCCATTGGTGATCCTTGCTGGAATGAGTTATTTATATGGGGGAGGAGGGCAAAATACTTATTTTCTTGTGTGTGTTTTGTGTTTCCATTTTTAAATTAAATATATTGGGATTACATTGGTTAATAAAATTATAGAGGTTTCAAGTATACATTTCTGATACATGATTTGTATATTGCTTTGTATGTTTACCACTCAAAGTCATATCTTCTGTCACCATACATTTGACCTCCTTTACCCTCCCTCTAAGCTCCCTTTCCTCTGGTAACCACTATACTGTTGTCTGTGTTTATGAGTTTTGGGATTTTTTTCTTGTTTGTTCATTTGTTGTTTTAGGTTCTATATCCCATATATGAGTGAAATAATATGGCTCTTGCCTTTTTCTGACTTTTAACATAATATTCTCAACATCCATCCATGTTGTCATAAATGGCAGTATTTCATCTTTTCTTATGGTTTACTGTTTTCCATAGCAGCTGTACTAGTTTACGTTCCCACCAGCAGTGAGAATGTAATTTCTCTATATTTGTTATTACTAGTCTTGTTGATAATAGCCATTCTAACAGGTAGTTTTTGTTTGCATTTCCCTAATAGCTAGTGAAGTTGAGCATCTTTTCATGTGTCTGTTGCCATCTGTATGTCTTCTTGGGAGAAGTCTGTTCAGATCCTCTGCCTATTTTTAAACTGGATTGCTTTTTGGGGGGCGCTGAATTATATGAGTTATTTATATATTTTGGATATTAACCCCTTGTCAGAGCTGTTGTTTGCATATATCTTCTCCCATTCAGTTGGTTGCCTTTTTGTTTTGTTGGTGGTGTCTTTTGATATACAGAAGCTTTATAGTTTGATATAGTCCCATTTATTCATTTTTGCTTTTTTAAAAATATTTTTTATTGATTTTTTTACAGAGAGGAAGGGAGAGGGATAGAGAGTTAGAAACATCGATGGGAGAGAAACATTGATCAGCTGCCTCCTGCACACCCCCTACTGGGGATGTGCCCGCAACCAAGGTACACGCCCTTGACTGGAATCGAACCTGGGACCCTTGAGTCCGCAGGCTGATACTCTATCCACTGAGCCAAACCAGTCAGGGCTCATTTTTGCTTTTATTTCTCTTGCCTTTTGGGTCAAATTGACAAAATCTTCTCTAAAATCAAGGTCCATAACTGTAGTAGCTATGTTTCCTTCTATGCAATTTATTGTTTCAGGTCTTATATATAGGTCTTTGATCCATTTTGAGTTAATTCTTGTATATGGGGACAAACAGTAGTCTCATTTCATTCTTTTGCATGTAGCTTTCCAATTTTCCTAGCACCACTTATTGAAAAGGCTTTCTTTTCTCCATTGTATATCTTTGGCTCCTTTGTCATAAATTATTTTCCCAGATACATGTGTGTTTATTTCTAGGCTCTCAATTCTGTTCTATTAGTCTCTATATCTGTTTTTCTGCCAATACCATGCTGTTTTGATTATTGTCACTTTGTAATATAAAATGAAGTCAGCGAGTGTAATACCTCCAGCTTTGTTTCCCCCCCCCTCAGGATTGCTTTGGCTATTTGAGATCATTTGTGGTTCCATACAAAACTGATTTTTTGTTCTATTTCTTTAAAAAATAAAAATGATTATTTCCTAACTCTATTCTTCTTTCTACATTTATTAGCTGGCATCTTTGATAAAGAAAAACCTCTCTCTCTGCCTCTCCTCCCCTTGCCCCCCACACACACCTCTTTCTTTCCCGTTATAGTATCACTAAAGGCCCAGTGCCAAGGGGGTTCTTCAGCCCAGCCTGCGCCCTCTCATATTCCAGGAGCCCTCAGGGGATGTGCAACTGTTGGCTGAGTGGGGGCAAGGGGAGGCATCACTCAACCAGAACCAGGGCTTGCTGCTCCCTAGTGCTGTCCCTGCCCCCCAGGCCACTGGTGGAGAGGGGCCCTATCAGGGAACATGCTAGCTGAGGGAGGGGCCATGTGAGGTTGAGGCGCTGCAGTCACACCCTGTTCGCCTCTGCAGAGGCTCTAGGACCCTGCCACCACCTCTCCCACTGCCTGTGCAGAAGAAGGGTTGGGGGGCACAGGCTCACTGACCCCCCCCCCATTGGTCATTCTGCCTTCTGGTCTAATTAGCATATTAGCTCTTTATTATATAGGAGGAAGGACACATGGCATTTTACTTATTCTGTGTGTTCAATATGTTATACAATTTTCTTTTTGATGATCAATTTGTCCCAAATTTGGCAAGTGGGAGCCCTTTCAGTTGACTTTTGTCCTTAATCCCAATAGTATTTGATCAATTTCTTATTTTTTGGCCTAATAGCATGTTCCAGGCTCACTTTGTAATTTCTATGTTCCAGATATGTTATCAGCCCTTTATTTCTTCAGGAGTCCTGATCCTTTTTAATGGAGAATGTTAATTAGAAACCAAGATCCAGATGGAAGTTGTTCTCACTACTAATGGAGTTTTCATTGCTTCTCTGTCCTTTTTAGTGGACAG
>PVJC01023947.1:0-26031 GCA_004026665.1 Murina feae | reverse complement strand
ACACACACACACACAGACACACACACACAGAAGGCGCCTGGCAGACTGGGGCCATCATAGGACATCCACTGAGGGGTCCCAGACTGTCAGAGGGCACAGGCCGGGCTGAGGGACTCCCTCCACCCCGAGTGCACAAATTTTTGTGCACCGGGCCCCTAGTAAAGGAATAAGAGAAAAAGAGGTGCAAAAAGAAGAAAAGAGCATGTGGAGTAGGAGGTACTGTTGGTGAAGGCCTGGAAGCTAAACTGGAGCAGGGCACGTGTCTCTTCTTGGTCCTTGGTGGAAAAGAAATGGCAGAGAAGTAGAGTAAATCTTGATCCACGTTTGCCCATGTTTATTCTCTGTGGGAAGGTAGCTGACTGTTCTTGGTCAAAGCATGTGTGTGTGTGTGAGTGTGAGTGTGTCAGTGTGCGTGCGTGCGTGCACATGCTCCATATGCTTTATGCTGCCTTCCAGAGCATTGCGCCCTTCTGGTCCCCCTCTCAGTCCTCCAACAGTGCGTCTGTTGTCCCTTTGAGGTCTTGGTGTTCTTAGAAGCATGTTTCTCTCATCCTTATTGAAGTTCACATTGTATTGAGAGGAATTTAGGTTTATTTGACTGGAGATGGGCTTTCAGGAGCCAATGAGGGTGTTTCTCTTTAGATATTTAGCAGTAATTGTCTTATGAAGTGTTCTCAAGTCCATACTCAGAGAATAAGGCTATAATTTCTATTCAAATAGCCTCTAATGAGATTATGTTTTTATCAACTTCCAAGGCCAAGTCAGGCAATGGAAAAAATACATTTTGGATTCGTTAGTTCTTGGACAAACTCAAAATGTGCACTAAATATGCTTTAGAGTCTCATGGGGGCATGAGAAATAGACAACTGAGGTGAGATGGAAGGCTTGAGAAGTCTGAGGATCTTTAGAGGCTTTTCAATGCCTGAGTTATTTATTCACTCATTTAAAAAACACTGGCCAAACACCTGTATGCATATGCTAGTGCGCCAATGTTGTGCTATACGTGGGCATGAAAGAATGAATAAGGACCAGAGTCTGTGCCACAAGAATGATGCACAGAATCCTGTGTGATGTGAGTGTATGCAGCGTGTGTATGTGCATGACTTTGTATAGCAGACAACAACATGGAGTGATAAGAGCATCACTGGTTGATGACCATAAAATGTATCATCCAAATTGGGATACCTCTGGGATAAATGCTAAACCCTGGGCAACAAACATAAACGGGGACTGTCCTAGGCAAAGCAAGACATGTGGTCCCCCTCCATGATGCTTGGCACAGGGAAGAGCAGCCGACATCCTGACAAAGTTCTCCTGGACCTTACAATGACCTCTCCCCATCCATCCTCTTCTCCTCAAGTTAGTAAGTCTCACTCCCTCATCCCTTCCTCTGGGAAGCCTTCCCAGACCTGCCCTCCAGACCTTGTCTTCCCCATGCACTTCCATGTCTCTTTCCAAACACTCACCCTGTGATGGTTTTTCGTGCACTTGTACGACCATTTCATTATGTATCTGCCTCCCTCACACCATGAAGATGGGGCTATCCATGACCATTTTGTTTACCTTGAGTGGGTATTCAATAAATACAGGAAGAGTGCGTGGGCTTGAGTCTCGCAGTACTGTCCTGCTTGGCCAGTTGACTGGGCACCTGGAGAAAGGAGAGGCCAGGGAAGGACCTGAGTCAAAGGGTACTCGGGCAGAGCTGGGTGGATGTGAAGTGTGGTGCCAGAAGGTGCATGTGGGAGGGACAGATAACCCAGTGTGGTTGATTGTAGGGTTTGGGAGGGGACCATGGAGAGGGGGCCACATCTTGTGGGGTTTGCAGCCCTGACTTGGATTTGACTCAAAGACACCTGCAACTATTCCTTCCTTTTACTGAGATGGCTAACTATTCAAGGACATGTCTCCTAATTGCCCCCACCTTTTTATAGTCCTTGCCTTGGTTAGGATTGCTCTCATTTTTGGATAAAGTTGAACAACGAGGGACACTCATAAAAGAGATGCTAGGGCTCTAGAAAGTGTGCCGCTTACACAAGATGTCACATGGACAGCCTCCCCTCCCGCTGGGCACCAGGGGCGGGGGCTTCCTGTGATCTGTGGTACCTCAGGAAGACACCAATCTCCAGTGCATCAGGTACCAGCTGGATGGCCAATGAACATCTTTCTAGCTTGGAGAGGTCACGGGCTTACAGACTATGCACTAGATAATGCTATCTTCCATTTCTTTCCAGATGTAGGATTTTAGTTAAAAGTGTGTGTGTGTGTGTGTGTGTGTGTGTGTGTGTTCTCCTCAAGGAGCTTCTCTTAATTCAAGATGTGACATGTCCATTCACGGGGCCCCTGGAGCCTGGGTGGGCCTAACAGCAATTCGCCTTCCCCAGTGCACCCAGATAGGCATCCCACAAAGAGGCCTGAACCTGAGTCACTCTCCCGAAACCATGAGCCATTTCCTTAAGTGTATGATTTGCTTCCTTGCCATCGCAGCTGCTCTCATGTCTTCTGAGCCCCGCACCACCCCAGAAACTGCAACAGATAACAGCTCCCCAGTCACCTTCTCAGCGCCCTTTTCTCATCATCTCGGCTGACAGAGTCTGGAAAGGAAATGGGAACAGAGGCTCATTTCCAGCAGCAGCGACAAGAATTTGCTAATTAAAATGAAAAGCCTCCATTCCCCGTATCAGCGAAGGAGGCTTCTGAGAGGCACCTTGAGGAAATCTTTCTCCAAACGAAATGGCCTTCCGACTGGGTCCTGGTAGAGCCCATCATCCATCTCGAGGCAGGAGGTGGGAACTGGGACTTGCGGACCTGCCCTCAAAGTCTAAGGAGACCTCGGACCGTTTCCAGGAGCTCCTGTCCTTTCCTCAGCCCCAATGGCTCACAGGGATCCACATACATCGTCAGAGGTTCAGTAAATGTGAGTCAGACGACCTTCAGGTCATCCAGTCACGTGGTTTTCAACCTGGCTGCAATAGGAAGATCACCTGGTGAGGGGTTAAAAGATACTGATGCCCAGACCAATTATAAATGAATCGTTGGAGGGGCCTGGGCATCTGCATTCCGTAAGAGCTTCTCAGGTGACTGTTGCACAGGGAGGAGTGGGAGCTGCTGATCTCGTGCAATAGCATTGTTTCTGGGTGAGGACGCTGAGGACCAGAGAAGGAGATGAAGCTGTCCCAGGCCACACAGTGGCAGAGCCTGGATTCCTGACTTGCTGGATCTTTCCTCTACACAGGGCTGCCCCCGCTCTGCCTTCCTCACAGAAGTGGCCACTCTCTATGGTCCCCTCCCAAACCCTACAATCAATCACAATGGGTTATCTGTCCGTCCCACTGCTCTGCTCTGTGCGAAGGCAGTAAGATGAAAGGAGGATAGGAAGGTGCTCTGTCCGGTGGCCTGTGGGCTGACAGTGTTGATGTGTGTCTAAGCAGGTCTGCAGAATTGCCTGCAGGGGTCTCTGCATAAAGAATGAGGAGCCTCATGGGAAATGGTCAACCTAAGAGGAAAAGGGTGTGAGATGTGTGAGAAGGTGGTCCAAGCATGAGTGTCAGGTCCAAGGATGGGGAGAAGCATGGGGTACCTGACACACAGCACCATATTTTATGAGGTTGAATCATATGATATGGTGGTTCCTGGCCATTTCTTATCTACAGAAATGACAGTTCTGCATGACTGGACATCATCATTCTGGCAGCATTAAGGAGGTGATGAGAAAAAAGACCCACTGACCACCACAGGTGGACTCAGTGTCTCTCGGCCACTTCACTGTCTCCCCTCCTCTCTCTGTTGCCTTGGACTCAGATCTGCAGCCTGGGCCGCACAAAAAAAGGAGCTGGAACTTTCAAGTCATAACCAGCGATGACTGGGCAGCTAGAGGCCCATGGGCCTAGTCCTGTTTTTTTTCCCCCACTTACATATTGTTGTTGTTGTTGTTATTATTACTATTATTATTATTATTACTAGCTGTACCCGGCCACGCATTGCTGTGGCTTAGTCTGGTTAAATGGAAAAGAAAAGAGAAAGTGCACATTTCTAATATGTTTAATTGTGCAATGTTTGTGGGTATACAATGCGCCCTCCCGGCACTCTGCTGCCCTTGCCCTGCCTGGCTGGTCTGGCCTCACACACGTGCGCCTCTGCAGCCCGGGCCCCCCAGTGCCGGCCTGGGCCTGCATCCCTGCTCCCCACTGGCAGCCTGCACCCCACGCCCGGTCCTTGAAGTGACCCGGCTGCTCCTGACTCCCACCAGCAGGGGCCCTCACTGAGCCGCCCAAAATCTGTAGAAGAAAGGAGCCAAGGAAGTTCCCCCACCCTCGCCTGTCACACTCCCCATGAGCCTTCAGCTGCCAGCTTGGGGAGGACTGCAGAGGCCACCAGCGCCCCGAGCCCCAGCCCAGCCCTGGCTCTTTTCACCTGCTTCCATAACAGTGTCGACGAACTTGTGTGTGACTGCCTGGCTTTGAATGTTAGACTAAATAATATTGTTAAGTTCATAGCCTGTGTTGCTTTTATATCCAACAGATGACACTATTTTTCAAGAAAAGCATGTTTTTACCTGTCACAGGTATGAGATCTATATAATGTAGGTATATAAAAACACACACGTATTCGAATGCAACGTTGTGTCAAAATTTCAAAGCAATCAGTGAAGAACTTTCGAAGACTTGAGATTTTGAACAAATGAACATTTACATTTTTATTTATATAGATTATTATTTAATGATATAACATCCATAATTCCAGTAATTCTTCTAATTCTTGGACAACTCACTGAGACCTCAGTTTCCCTGTACAGAAAATGGGCATGTGATGCAGAGGCCCCTTCCTGCCTCCTCCATTCTGATAGCCTACTAAAGTCACCATGTAGAGAGGCAAAGCATTTGCAGATTCCCAGAGCACCATTACCTGTATTGTTTGGTTTGAACTTTCCACAACTCAGTGAGATGAAAATAATTACCCCCAAATTTCAGCTGCAGCACCTGAGGTCCCAGGAGACCCTGGGCAATTGTGCAAGTCACAGAATGTTTTCCTGGCAGACGTGGGTCCTGAATTCGGGTTTCCTGGCCCCTGAGTGTTAGAGTTTTTATTCACAAAGGGAAGGCTTCCCGGGAAAGGTTGGAGTTTAGAGTTGACCTCTAGGTCCAAGCTCCCTCTGTTTCATCACATGAGGGGTAGCAGGTGTATCCCATGGGGGTGGGAAGAAAGGACTTAACACGCAGCTTGCCTTTCCAGATCTGCCTTGCCTCCTCACTCCCCTAGTCCGCCCTGTTTCACACCCCCAGCCTTCTAGAGAAGAAGGAAGTTCTTTGCATTTTCCTCTAACATGCCTCTGTGTTGGGGGGGCTAGCCTGGCATAGTGGTTAAGAACAGGGACTGCCTAAGTTTGAATCGTCGGTCTGCTGCTCACCAAATATGAGACCTGAAAAACACCTTTCTCTGCCTCTTTCCTCTTGATGGCGATGATAGTGGTTGCCTATATTACAAGATTGTCAGGAGGAGCATGCGAGTTATATAAGCACCTGCATTTCGTCTTCCAGTCACGCTGAGTCTGATGGGAGTTGGGTAACTCTCCAGGGCCCTTGTATTGGACTCAGAGGTCCAGATTCCCTTTGCCCTGTGAAACACTTTAACACTTTAACATGTGGTTTCCAGAATCTCGCACATAGCACATACCAGAAGTGATGTGAGCTAGGAATAATCTGGAAAGGCAGGATTGTTCTGTGAATGCCACTGTCTCTGGCAGTATATATGTTTTGTTTAATATAAAATACTGTTTTATTTTTTAAAATATCATTCTTCTGTAGCTCTAGTTCATTTATTTATCATTGCCAGTATTACAGGTGTCCCCCTTTTCTCCCCTCTTTGTCCCCCTCCACCCAGGCCTTCCGCACACTGTTGTCTGTGTCAATGCATAGATGCATATGTATCCTTTGGTTAATCTCTTCCCATCTCCCCCATCCTCCTCCCCTCTGAGATTTGTCAGTCTGTTCCATGTATCTATGCCTCTGGGCCTATTTTTGTTTGTCAGTTTATTTTATTCATTAGATTTCACAGATAGGTGAGATCATGAGAATATTTCTCTTTCTCTGACTGGTTTATTTCACTTAGCATAATAATCTCCAGGTTCACCATAAATGTTATTTTTAAAGAAGCCTCATTTTTTATGTGCTGATAGTTTAATCTTCTTACTGGAATCTTGTATTTTATTCCTGTTTGTTATTTCTTACTATACTCTCAGTTTAAAATGATATCACTTCTTATTCTTTTATGTATTCTATTAATTTTATGTGTCTTTATAGCCACCATGAGGAGGAGCTTGGCAGGGGCAGTAGAAGGGAGAAACCCTATCGCTGTCTGGGAAGTGTAGAGGCTGACATTCTTCCCACTCCAGCTACTTCTGCATCAGTCATCTGGTTCATTCAAAAACCTCACCTGGGATGGGATGGGATCCCCAGTTTGGCCTCCCGGGGCTTTGATTCTTCACCCCTGGTTGCATGCTTGAGTTGTTGGAAAGGTGTGGCCACTGACATTTCCTCTAGGCCTGATGCAAGCTGCTGTATGGTTTTAAATCCACGGTTTCTGATGCTTGTAACTTTGCCGTCTGAAGACAAACCATGCCAGTAGCAAGCACAACCCAACGGGGTGGGGGGCTCACAGAGGTCCTATTCAGGAGGGTATCCCAGCCCAGAGTTGGGAAAGAGCAGAGGAGGCTGACCTTTCCTGCAAATACCAGGAGGTGGGTGGCACTACCCAGCCCCCAAGCCTCCTGAGTTATCACCTCCCACCCTGCAGACCTGAAGAAGCCTCAGGGGCCAGCCCCCTTATTCCCTCCCCTCTGTGGGAAGTGCTAAGCCGAAGCCTGCAAAGAGGAGCATATTCTCTGAGTTTTTGAATGGAGTCAACTGGGAGGTCAACTGCGTTTGTCAGAACATATAGCGTCATGTGGGCTGACTGAGAATTTTAAAATATGAAAAGAATGGAAGCTTTCCCCCTGCAGAGTAGAGGTCCAGATCCTGGGGAAGGTCTTGGGGCATCAGGGAGAGTGAGGGCTGGGAGTCTCTGCTCCACATCAATCTCTCCAACGGTTGGTTGATGCCTTTCTGGGCAGCCTGCAGGGGTGTGAGGGTGTCTCTGCAGAGGGATTTCATCAGTTTACAGAATGGAAACCATATGACAGTGTGCCCAACATCATGCACATTTAATCCTCCTCCATCCCCATGACCTCTGGGAATGGTATTTCTTTCACACAAAAGTCAACCCTGGATCTGATCTCTTGCCCTGCCCCAGACAGAGGCCTCTCCCTGGCTTCCTTGTCTTGAAGGAGTGCCTGGACTCACAGGTCCTCCTCTCGCCTATGCCTACACCACTGTTCCTGGGAATTTTCTGTTGGTTGACTCTCCTGCAATCCTCACTCCAGTCTTAAAAACCCTACAACCTCCTTAACCTGCTTCAGGAACTGTAAGCGACACATGACTTTGCATTGGTTGAGGGGGGCTCCTGAGAGTTAAGGGGAGCTGCTTCTCAGGGAGGTGAGACTTTTATAGTAACAGGTCTGCTTCTTCAGCCTCTGTGAGCAGCGGAGCCCTCTCCACAGAGACCAGACATCTCTCCTGCACTTACTGGTTGGGATGATAAAGGCATAAATCCCACTGTGTTGGCTTAAAACATGGGTTTTAAGCTTATTTTTTTCCAAGAGACCTGGAATATAGAATATTTATCTCATCATACCCATGGCTTCAGATATTTTTCCCCCTCCAGTGGCATAGGAAACAGAAAACTGGCCAGGGGTTTTCTTTCTGCCTATGTATGTGCCTCTGTCTCTTGTGACCAGGACACTTCACCTTTCAGGTTGTGCCAAGTAGGACATGAGCTGCCTTAGCACACTTCCCTCTGAAAGCAGCATAGTCTGTCTGTGTGGACATATGGCACCTCTCGGAGGCTCTTTCAGCTGGCACCTGTTCTACACCCTGGGCAGCATCAGTCATCTCTGGGGAACAGAATGCCACAACCATTTGGGTATCCCTCAGGCCCTACTTGGAGCCATTAGTGATGGTTGATTGCTCTCCTAGCCCACTCTCAGAGAGACAGATGTATTCCCCTCCGAGGAAAATTCCTCACCTAGCTCCTTATTTTTGCACAGAACCTGATGGAACTGAAAGGTGGGATATGGCATAAATCTTGGAGGCTGCTTTGCCCATTATTTCAGGCTGGCATCAGCCTGTTAAAGTTGGTTCTTCTCTGCTTACTTCCATTTTCTCTACCAGGTAAAGCCATTTCTTTTCTTAGATTTTAATCCTTGGAGTATTGCCTTGGAACCCGTTTGTCCTTATGGTTGCTTAGAGAAGTGAGAGGATCCAGAGTAGTAAGATGGACCGAAGAGGGCATCACTGTATCAGTAATATTCTTATTATTTCATCAAGTGAATGTATTTGTATGATTAAAAATTCAGCAAATGAATAATATGAACTTCTTAGGTCTTAGACAGTAACACAAATGGATGTACTGAGAACAATAAAATGAATTGAATTGAACTAAACCCAAAAGGTAAAAAAAAAAAAAAAAAAAAAAAAAAAAAAAAAAAAAAAAAAAAAAAAAAGGAAAGATAAGAAAGAAACAACAACTCTGCTTTGGTGACTGATAAGAGAGAAGTTGTCCCTGTCATTTTCTCTTGCCTTTGATCAGTGGTGCTTAATAACATCAAACCAGTTTTATTTGCATTATATCTTGACAGATGTGAAACTTTTCCCTAATATCTAGTGTGACAAGAAATCCCAAGGAATTGTTCAGATTGCATTCCTACATTGGTACTATGTAGTTTCAATTATTGTCTACAGATTCTTTGACACTTTTTTTTTAATAGAGAATGAGTTTATGTCCTTCCCTTCTGAATCAGAGCTGACCTCAGTGAATCCCTCACAACCAGTAGTATTCAACAGAAATGACCCTTTGTAACATAGGAGGCCAAGTCCAAAAAGGTTGCTCCATTTCTGCCAGAGTCTCTTGGGACACTCACTCTGGGCAAAGGCAAGGGCCAAGTGATGAGTCTGACTCATAGGTGGATCTTAGTTGATAGCCCCACTGACCTCCCAGCTAGTGGCCAGCATCAACAGAAGCCATGTGCGTGAGCCATCTGGGACATCCGGCCCAATGAGGGCTTAAAGGTGACCATAACCCAAGCCCACATCTCACTCTAACCATAGGACAGACCCAGGCAAGAACTGGCCAGACAACCCCTCCCTAAACTCATGATCCACAAAGTCATGCTCAAAATTCAAATGGTTGTTTGGACTAATTTGTTACCCAGCAATAGTAACCATACAGTATTTTTTTCTTGTCTAATTATACTAGTTGGGTTGGCATAAATATTGTGCCAAAAATATTAAGAGCAATGATGTAAGCATTTATTTCAATGGAAATACACACAATTTTCTTCATTATTTAATACATTAGGTATATATATTAGGCATTCTGTAGAACTTCGAAGTAATGTAAAACTTCAAATGCTCAGTGGCCAAGTATCCCACAGTTCTGGAGGTCCAGGCAACTCCCAGAAGTGGCTGTTCTCCATGTGAGGGTTCAGTGACCCATCTGATGGAGCACCTCCATCTCGTGGCTGTGCCATCTGAAACACGGAGCTCCTTGTTTGATGAAACGGGAAGAACATGCTGTAGAGTTTCAGCATTGAAATATGCAGCAATTAATCATTTAACCATAGGATTGATGCCATCATTTCTGCTCAAGCTTACTGGCCAGGACCTGTCAGACAATCCCTTTAGTCTGGATGGACAGAGAAGTAGATGGTAATGCTTGCTACTCATTATTTTAACTCTTGTGCTAATAAAGTATTTTACTAGCTCACTGATGCTATTATATTTAATCAGAAATTGATATTAAATTTTGTCAAGTGCTTTTCAGTAGTTATTAGTAAGATAGGATGTCTCTATCCTTTGTCCTATAGACTTCCTAATGTTGAGTTCTTCTAGAATTCCTGACACACAGGCTTCTTGGACATGGCTTAGTATTCTTAAAAAAGCAGCTAAATGTAATAATAAATAATATTTAGTAAAAAAATTTTTAAATGTGACTGGTCTAGATGCTTTAGAGGTGTGTGTATGTGTGTTTACTCTTTTAGATTGGGTATCTATGCTATTTTACCTTGTTGGGAAGCTTTTCCTTATTTCATTGTTCTGGAATAGTATATGCATCATATGAATTTTTTGTTTGAGAGTTTGATCAAGTTCACTCATAAAACTATCTGCTCTTGTGTCTTTTAGGAGAGAGAATTAACAACAAATTTTTCTTCTCTGGTAATTGGTCCACTTGGGTCTTGTATTTTTAAAAAACAATTTTGGTACTATTCATAAATTTCCAAAATTACCTACTTGATCAAGATTTTAAAATATACTAGGCCAAGTTATTTATAATAATCCTTCTAAAATGCTGTGTAATTTCCTCAATCACTATTATATTTCTTTTCAATTTCCTAATTTTGAGTATTTGTGCTTCATCTTGATTAGAGTTGTCAGTAATTTGTTCTGTTGAATACAATAACAAAAAAAGCTCTTGGATTCAGTTATCGAACCTAGCGCTTTCCTGCATTTGTGTTTGTTGCAGAACATGTTCTTTTTCCTGGCATGGACTTGAGTGCATGGACAGGCACTTTTCCTCATTCCTCAAAGTGAAGTTCTGCTTTGAACTCCTGCATCTTTTCAATTGTCTGGGGATGTTTTCCTGTTTGTTCCTCCTCACAAGGGACATTCTGAGCTTGCTCAGAGGTGGGAGCTGCCAGGCCATGGTGGAGGGAAAGAGAGGGGAGGGAAGAGAAGCAGAGATTTAGTGGTATTTTTCTCTGCCAGTTCAGACATCCAACAGCCTGTGGGGGTAGAGGATTTAGCTAGAGCTGGGCTCTCAGCACAGGGAGCTGCATCAGCCCTGAAGAGGTTTGGATCTGCATTGTGTTGGCTGGAACTCCCCTGTCCCCTATCTTTTTCTGGCACATTTTCCCCGTTGAGAACTAACTGCCTACATGGTTTCTCAGGAGACATGTCCTGCCAAGGCTCCTGACTTTGTGGGCCTGAATATCCCATCTAGATAACTCCCTTATTACACTGGCCAGTACCCTGTTGGTTGTGCTAATTGTGAAATTGGGCCCCCTGTGGGGCCACAGATAGCCCCTCTTACTGTTTACTGGGCAGGCTTTTGATTTTCAGCAAAAATATGAGATGGTAGGGCCCCTGCTCCCAAATCTGAGTAGCAAATTAACACGCAACCCTTGGGATGAGCCTGGGATAGTTGGCTGCCCTCTGTGTGGGGTAGGGTCCCATCTCGGACTAACAACTGGAGAATGGGGTAGTGTGTGTAGCTGAAGCCCAGTTTCCCAGGTGGTGTCCTCAGACAAGACAATGTTTTATTTGGAAATATAAATCCAGGAAGCAAGGAGGGTAGGAGTGTAAATCAAAGCAGGAGGGTGAGAGAGGCAACACAAGGTTGTGTTATGGAGTTGGCTATTTCTGAGTCTGTTTGCTTAATCTGGAACCACTTGAAAAGTTTTGTGAAGTATAGCTCAGAACCGCCTTCAGAGAAAAGAAAGGAGGAAGCATTTGTCTGCAGGTTCCAGACTCCCCTTGGTCAGAGGTTGTCCCATGGGATTTAATGCCCCGGATTCCTAGGTGACACACATATGAGTGGGATCCTGTGGGTATCTCAGCACAGCATCAGGAACCTTGGGGCATGATGAGAGGTGCAGCGCCTGTCTGAGGGGAGGCACCATGGCTGTCCCTGTGGGAAACCTGAAGAAGTCTTCATGGACGTGGTGAGCACAGCCATGGAGAAGAGGGGAGGCTGAGAATGTTCAGTGATACGATACACATCTGTTTTACCCGGTCTTGTACACATTCCACTGACTGTGCTCCCTCCGGGAGGGATCTGATGGGGGCATGACAGCTAATATCCTCAGCATGCATTTCTACAAGGTTCTCCCTGCCATTCTCCCTCCCACAGAGGTTCTTCTTAATGTCATTTCATCTCCCAGGAGCTGGCAATGGACTATTGACCAGTTTTCTGAGTGAGTGAGAACATCTGGAGGGTTGAAACGCTTCATTTTCTTGGAGGCCCTTTTACATATTCTAGGTGTATGATCTAGCAAAGCATGACTCAGCATCAACCCCTGGTGATTCTCATTTTAGCTGCTGTGTCTTTTAACCAGAGGAAACTCCTCTCGGGGCTGGTGGCGGAATCCCCAGCTTTTACTCTGCATTGTAGATATAATAGAGGAGAATGGGGTGAGATGGAGTCAGTCACGATCACAAGGATGGCTTCTTGGCCCTGCCCTGCTCACCCTATGACCTACAGAGGGATGACTTCACCTTTTCTCTAGGCACATAGAGCCACCAGGGTCCTTGTCATTCAGAAGGAGGTGATACCCTTCCTCCTGGCTCAGTTGGCTCTTAAAGCCAGGTTCCACATTCATCCATCAACTTAGATAGGTGGTGACTGTCTGGGGTAGAGCCTCTAGCCCGCGGGCACCTGGAGTGGAGAGCAGGGTGGTGCTTAGGCTGCAAAATATCCCAGATTCTGCAAACCTACACCGGTTCTGGTCTGACATGTAAAGGGAATTGTGCCACTCTGGTCAGTGTCCAGGTCAGGGCACACAGGGGTGGAATCCCTCACTGTGCATGCTGGCCCAGAGGCATCACTGTGAGAGCACCTGAGTCTGGATGCACCCAAACCAGTTTAGCCAGGCTCAGGAGTACTGGGGAGTTGTCAAGACGGATAAGGGATATTTAAGCATATTTCCATGGAAATATAATCATGGCATGGTGTTAAGTGGAAAGAAGCTTGTCTAGAATATATATATATATATATATATATATATATATATATATATATATATATTCTAATAATAGAGTAATATGCAAATTAACCATACTCCAAGACACCTAAGCCATGCCCACCAGCCAAGCCATGCCCACCAGCCAATCAGAGTGGCTGTATGCAAATTAACCCAGCCAAGATGGCGGCTGGCAGCCATGGAGCTAGAGCAAACAGGAGGCTTTTGTTTGCAATGGAGGAAACTGCCTGCCTAGCCCTGCTGGGCCTCTGCTCAAGGCAACAAAGTTTCAATTATAGAAGATAAATAAACCCCAGAAACCTGATTCCAGCCAGCCTTGCTGGGACGTTGAGTCAATGGGAGCTGTGGGTAGCCTGAAAATGGCCCTCAGCCCCTCACCCAGGCTGGCCAGGCACCCCAGTAGAGACCTGAACCCTGAAGGGACTGTGGGCAGCCTGAAAACGGCCTTCAGCTCGTCACCCAGGCTGGCCACACTCCAATGGGGTGAGGGTCCACACTGGAGGGCTTGGCCAGCCCCTCACCCAGGCTGGCCAGGCACACCAGCAGATGGACATCCCCTGAGGGGTCCCAGACTGCGAGAGGGCACAGTCTGGGCTGAGGAAACCGCACCCCTCCCTCGAGTGCACAAATTTTTGTGCACTGGGCCCCTAGTATGTGTATGTGTGTGTATATATATATATATATATATATATATATATATATATGCAAATATACATATGTATATATGTATATATGTATATATATGTATATGTATATGTAAATATATATATGTGTATATATATATACCCACATATATATATGTGTGTGTATGTGTCTGCATAGAAAGGTCTGGAATGGCATAAAAATATTAACAAGTACCTTTGAGAATGTGGTTACTTTCACCTTATGCCTCAAACAGTTTTGAATTGAGGTTTTCAAGTGAGTATATGCTATTTTTATAATAATTCTAAAAGATATTTTCATTTGGGGGAAAATGATAGGCCCCATAGTAAATTTGTTATTATGAGATATGCACAGTGTTAGTCTTTAAAAATATTTTATTTCCCCAAAGTCAACTGTTACATTTGTGGCAAAAAAGAATAAATACAGTGGGCAAAATAAGTGAGATGAACAAAACCAAGGACAAAGGGATGAGAATTATTGGCTGGCTGGCCTCTGGTTCCCTACTCCAGACCCACGCTGGGAAGCATGTGTTCCCTGGGTTCTGTGGCTTACGGGGATCTGCTGGAATCTACACCTAGGTCCCTTAGGTTGCAGAACCCTGCCAGCATTCCTAAGGCTGCATGAGAACAAAGTAAACCCTGGGCCCAGGCCTGTGGCTCATGCTTCTAGCTCATACCTAGAACTAAGGAATCAGGGTACTAACTAGGAGTGGGTTCTGGCTGTTTCTCCCGCTCATTTGGAAAGTAGAGTGTGTGCATCCAACTCAGAGATTGGCAGCCTCTTACCTTAGTTAGGGAACTGGATCGTCTCTTGTCACTTCAGGCCCTGTCTCTCTATAACAAACAGCAGCAACAGTTAGAATAGTGCCTGCCTCACTTTGCAGATGAGAAAGTTGAAGTTCATAAATATTAAGGGATTTTATCTGATCACACATCTAATATAATAAAAGAGTAATATGCAAATTGACCGTTACCTGAGACACCTAAGCCATGCCCACCAGCCAAGCCACGCCTCCCAGCCAACCAGAGCAGCTGTATGCAAATTAGCCCAGCCAAAATGGAGGCCAGCAGCCATGGAGCTAGAGCAAACCAGAGACTTCTGTTGCAACTGCCTGCCTAGGCTGGCTGAGCCTCTGCTCACAGCCACGCCCACCAGCCAAGCCATGCCTCCCAGCCAATCAGAGAGGCTGTATGCAAATTAACCCAGCCAAGATGGAGGCCGGCAGCCATGGAGCTAGAGCAAACCAAAGGCTTCTGTTGCAACTGCCTGCCTAGACTGGCTGAGCCTCTGCTCATGGCCATGCCCACCAGCCAATCAGAGTGGCTGTATGCAAATTAACCCAGTAAAGATGGAGGCTGGCAGGGTGGCTCTGCACTGGGAGCCTCCGCGGCTGGCATAGCTGTGCCAGGTGTGTCATCTCAGTGGGGGGTGGGGTCCGGCCTGAGGCCTCCTTGGGGCATCCAGGAGCACCCGTCCCAGGTCCATTGCCTGGCTCCGCTCCCCGGGGGCCTCCACCAGGTGTGCGGGAGAGCGGTTCCTCCACGGGGCTTGCAGGAGCAGCCATCCTGGGTTCGCTGCCTGACTCCGCTCCCCAGGGGCCTCCTCGGGGGCATGTGGGAGCACCCGTCCAGGGTCTGCTACCTTCATCTGTCCCCCAGGGGCCTCCACAGGGCATGCGGGAGCATCTGCTGCACAGTGCGGAGAATCCAAACCAGTCCGCTTCCCGGCTCCACCCCGGGTGTGTTTGTTCAGCAGCAGGGCCCCACCAAGGGATCCTGCACCAGCATCCGCCCCTGGCTCGCCACCCAGCTCTGTGCCAGGTGTGTCCCCTCAGCAGTGGGAGCCCATCAGGCGTGTGTGATCATGGGCCCTCCGGTGGGAAACGTCCAGGCCTGCACTCACCAGCCCTCCCACCCCCCCAGTGCACAAACCCTGAAGGGGATGTGGGCAGCCTGAAAATGGCCCTCAGCCCCTCACCCAGGCTGGCCAGGCATGCCAGCAGGTGGACATCTCCCCCGAGGTGTTCCAGACTGCAAGAGGGCACAGGCCAGGCTGAGGGACCCCCACCCCCCGAGTGCACAAATTTTTGTGCACCAGGCCCCTAGTTGCACTATAAAAGGGTTGGGTCTAAAACAGTTGTGTTAACTATCACCTGGGCACTGGGTAAGCACGTGGATTCCTGGGATCTTCCTGGACCTACTGAATCAGACTCTGCATATTTGGAAGTTTCTCAGGTGAACTGGCATAGGTAATCTATGGACCACTCTGAGATGACAGGGTTAAAGGCTGCATCTGGCACCATTCGTTTGGCACCTAATCCCAGCATTTATTGGAACATTGAGAAGCAGGGTCTCTATGTCAAGGGGTGGAGTGCATTTCCCTGCTCTGAGATTTTGAGTATTGTCATACAAGTAGCTTTGTACAATGGGATGTTGCCAACGTGACTCAGGATAACTTATATGATTGGACTTTCTCTCTCGTGCTCCTGCTATCACCATGAGAAGCGGTTGCTTAGGCTGGCTTGCTGGCCCAGGAGGAGGATGAGACACCTGGAGCAGAGCTGTACCTGTCCAGGTGTCCCAGGCAAGCCTGGCCTGGAGTAGATAGAATGCATAGTTCACACATGAGCAGGCCAGCTGAGATCAGCTGAGCTCAACTTACATCAGTCAAGCCCCAGCTGGCCTCCCTAAAGGACTGTGGTTTCAAGTCGCTGAGTTTTGGGATGGTGTGTTATATGCAGATCCTGGCATTGTGATTTTGTCGTGGCTTAAACATATGTGTGTTTACCAAACTTCCCGAGTGTTCTGAGGCCAGTGCTCTATGGACCACACTCGAGAAAATTGTTTTAGACCCAACCCTTTTATAAGTGTAATGTGTAATCACGTAAAATCCCTTAATATTTATGAACTTCAACTTTCTCACCTGTAAAGAGGGGATAATATTTCCAGTGTCAGAGATATAAGGATTACGTGAACATAAATATAATGGTACCCAGTTTGATAATAGGTTTTTCTTCTCTTTCTTCTTCAACTCATCTCTACCTGACCCCAACCCAACATCAGGAAGACACCAGTGCGAATATCTTAGGAAAACATGAATCTCAGGGTCACAGCTTTATTGTATAGATTTTCAACACAGCCATATTACAAACATTGTCAGGGAACATATACAAGAATAAATAAGATGGACTTGCAGGTGTAAAAAGATTACACTTCACTGTAATGTACGTCAAAAAATATATCTGATATTTATTGACCTGACATTATTTACTTCTGCTTTTTTAAGCTAGAATTGGAAAGAAAAAGGAAAAAAAAAAAGAACATTGACAGCACAGTGCTGGCTTTTAAAAAAGTGGATTTATTTTGTTTTCGCTTCTCATACGTGCTTTATCTATCAAACACCCAAACTGTACAAGTGCAGGCCACTGGGGTTCACGGAGGAGGCTGCAAACACCGTGGAGACTTTGATCTCACGCAGTGGCATGTGCCCAGTGGATGTGAAAATGCCAGTCTCCATGGAGATGAGTGGGAACCCCATGATGATCCGAGAGGGCTATGATGGTGTCCAGTAGTCAAGGCAATGGTAGAAGAAGCCTGACCCTTTGTCTTTCATTGGGTAGTAGGATATAGGGTGGAAAGAGAAGGTAGAAAAGTGCTTTGAGTCTGATTGCCAATATAGGTTAGCCTGGATTAGTCTGGCCTAGCCCAGGGTCCACCTGGCAGTGAGATGGATAATAGTAGGGATGGTTATAATTGTGTATCAACAGTCACTGTGCTTTTGCTTTACAGTCTGCTCCAACAGGCCTCGAATGGGGAGTGGGGCGTGGGGGTAGAATTAAACCTCTGGAGATAATGTATGTGGTAAGCAAAATCCCGTTCTGGGTCCTGCTTGGACCTTTACTGGTTCTGGCACCCACTGACAGCCTTGTTCGCCAGTGGGTCTAAATGATGGCTGGTCTAGTCAGAGACCTTGGGCATTGGCTCTATACAAAAGCAGCTGTTCTCTCTGGGCTGTTTGGTGATAACCAGCCTGGATGAGTCCTAGATCTATTGCCAGAGCAGCATCTGGGCCTGCATGGTGGGGAGATTCAGGCAGGAGAGCAGGGATCTTCAACCTGCATAAACTGAGCACAACCTGCTTGGCTTTATGCTCTGCAGGAATGAGAGTTCAAACATGATCCCAGCTCCATAAGCTCTCACCATCCTGGCGGAAGGGTGGGGGGGTGGCATGGGGGGGAAGCAACTCAAAGGCCCTTACAGCAGTGTTCCTGCTTCCCTTTAAAGAGATGCCTGCCTTCTGCGGGACAGTTGCTGAGATGGAGAGCCTGTCCTCTCTGGTAAACAGCAAGTTCTTCCTTATAGCTATTAAGTATCACCCATTGATCCTAGTTCCACTCACAGGAGTGACCTGGGACCAGCAAACTATGCTTGAATTTTCTAACAATCTACAGACCAGTGGAGGATATGGGCACTAGTATTGTGTGTGACCTTTCAGAAGACTGATTTGACCTGGGATGACAACTTGCCCTCTGAGCCTCCATACAGCGTTGGGTGCTTTGACCCAAGAAACATCTTATATCATTAATCTTCCATGGAGGAGATGGGGGCATGGTAGGCACTGAGAGTGTGTTGACCCATTATATGAGAGGTCCACTGATTTGTACTCAGAAGCCCAAAGGCGCTGAAGTACGTGTATTTCAGTTGTAGCAGGTTCCATCACATCCCCCTTTCTCCCTCCAAATCTAAGGATCCAACTCATCAATGATCCATAAATTACATTAATTACTCTGAGCTCGTCTTTCATACCAATAACTTTCTGTTCAACACTCTAAGCTCCCCAGACCCTCATTCTCTGAACATTCCAACCAGGGATCAGGGTTCAATTCTCACCACCCAAAGCAACTCTCAGGTCCAGAAGGATGTTCCAGTAGCTCTTCCCTAAGGACCCTCTGTCATCCCAAGTCCTCCCACATCCCTTGTATCAGCTCCAATGGGTATCTCCAACCTCTTAGGATGCCAGGCCTGGGGTCTAACATTGTGGGTGCTGACTGTTCATCTTGGGGACCTAACATTCATAGGTGGCTTTCAGAGGGTGAATGTGGCCTCTCTGATGACCTTTTCCTGCCTCTTCTGGAGGTAGGTAGGAGGGATGCAAGAGATGACCTTGGTCTCTCTAAGACAGCTGTATATCCAGCCAATGCCATGCAGAAATCTATTTCTGGTTATTAATAAGCCAGAAGAGAACCTGCTCATATGAGCAAAGATGACTTAGACATCTCTGCTGTGCTTCTTAGGATCACGTCCCTGACTCTGAAATGTGTGCCAGAGGAGACTAGAGCCCCTCATTCTCTGCCACTGACTTCTCTCCCTGTTGTTCAGACAGTGTGTGACCTCAAGGGCAGGTCTCTGGGAGGCGAAGCCAAGGCCCTGCATTTGATCACCTCTAGATAAGGACACAGGGAAAACCTCCAACATGGAGCCCTTGAATGGGCATTAGGAAAAGGCTGAATCTCAGCTTGTCTCCTCTAGTTGGATTTACTTTGCCTGCTTCCCTGTTGTATTCACTGTGATTTGGAGCTGGCACCATTGGCTAAGGAGCTCAGACTAGTTAGATGATGGGGCGGGCAAGTCGGGACTTTGAGATGAAATGGCCATCATGTCTCATCTTCAGAACTGCCCTGCAGCTTGGGTCGACCATTTACTCCAGTTGGCCCAATATAATCTGTTGGCATCAGGGCTTAGGATCCTGTTCACTTTACCCTTGGAATCACCCAGGTTTTCCATGGCATTATTTCTGCCTCATCTTGGTGTTGATGGCCTGTCTGTCCAGCCCAGGAGTGACCATTGACAGGCTAAGGGAGGGCAGCTTCCTTCATACTGTTCTAAGGCAGTGAGATGCAGAATTACCCATCTCCTTCAGTATCTCTGGATCTGGGCTGGGCAGGGCCTCCTGGCTGCTCCTCCCTGGCCTTCACGTCTGCCTTCTGCAGCAGCCTTACTAGACTGACACCTTTGTGCACACAACAGAGATTCACCCAGAGCTGAGGAAGTGTGGGTCCTGGTGAGGGCACATAGCAAGAGCTAGGGTGTGAATGAACATGATTGGCCAGAGGGAAAGTTATCATCTTTGCCCCAAGATGCCAAGACTTACACAAAGCAACATCCTTGCTCTAGGTGGTTCTGGTTGGTCCTTCCCCGTATCCTGGCCTGCTGTGTCACAGAAGCGACCACTTACCCAGTGGACCACATGCATCCTTGGTTCTGAGTATTCCTTTTAGGTCCCAACTTCCTGGCCTTGCCTTCCTGGTTTCCTGTCTGCAGCTTTCCAAATCTACCTCTTCTATTGGCCGAGGCTCTTCATTTCACATCTCTTCCTATTAACTGGTTGGCCCAACCATCAATAGCTGAGAAATGGGTGGGCTGGGATTGGAACTGAAGACTGAGGTCTTTCTACCACAACCCCATGCCTCACCAATGGATGAACTGTGCCATGGTAACTAGTGCTTCCTGGTAGCACCCCCTGCAGGGAGAGCCCGTGTTTCATAGAAATTCATAAATATTGTGGTCTAAGAACAGTGAAGAGCCTTCCAGACCCCAGGCCCTCATGTGCAGTGTGTGCTCAGGTTTGCTTGCATTAGCAACCAGGTGGACACCACCTGGACAAAGCTACCAGCATCATAAACATATGCAGGTGGGGATGCTTCCTGGCTCCTCGTTCATACCTTCCTCTTCACACAGGGAACACAGCTAGGAGGTGAGAACCACGAGGCTCTGCACTCCCTTTGGTATCCAGAACTAAGAAGCTGGTCCCACTTGTGGAGATGCAGACCACAAACATTTTCCTCTGCATGGAGCAAGGTGAGCCCCCCCTGTAAGTGGGGGGTGGGAAGGTACCTTGGAGGAGGTGGTGTTTGATAAAGCTCAAATTCTTGGGCACCAGTGCCCCATCTGACCCAAGCCCTGGTCATGTGGAATCTTCGGGAGGCACCTCCACTCACCAGCCTCAGTTTCTTCTTTGTAAACTGGCCTAAGACCCGTTCACTGCCCTGCTCTCTTGGGAGGTGGCTGGGTTGTGAGGAAATGAGGGCTGATCTGCGGGAACCATCACTGGCCCTTGGCTAGCCCACTGTGGCCTGAGATTTTACAGTTTTCCTTCTGCCTGAAGTCACATTTAAATCCCTACTATTTGAAAGGATAGAAGCCACTGCCATTTTTTATCTGCAGCTATTTTACCCCTTCCTGAGCAGAATCAATCTCAGGATTTGTGTTAGTAGCCTCAGTCCCCTCATTCTGTATGGATGAGCCAAGATCTGAGAAAGGAGCATATAACAGGGTGATTTGCTAGGCTGTAGGCTCTTTGAAGGCTGGAGGAGCGCTGGCTGCAGCTGTGGCCTGGAGCCAGGCGAGGCCAGCAGAACCAGTGGGGGCTGGGGCCCGGGGACCCGCTCAGGCTCACGGGCAGGGACCATGAAAGGAGAAGAGTGAGTTCTTCATGGGGCTCCTTCTTCTTCCTTTGCTTTGAGATGTTTCTTTTTGAACCTCCAAAGTGACAGCCCTTCCTTGATCAAGTCCCCGGACTTCCAGGCAGCTCCCGAGCCCGTGCCACTGGGAGCAGCGTCTGTGGGCTCTGGCTGGGCCACCGTGCCCCCTGGTAGAGCAGAGACCCTGTTTCTTACAGAAGCTCACAATCCCCTGTGTATTTTGTTCCAGCGACAAAATAATGAGCAGACAGACAAATAGATGTGCTAGAAAGAGTACACGCTGCAGGGAGTGTTTTCACAGTGTCTGATGAAGGGAAAGAGGCCGCCTGCCCCAACACTGAGCTGAGCACGTTACCCCGAGCTCCCTGTGGCCCATGGGGCAAAGCTGCACTGTTGGCGGAGCATTCACCCCCGATCCTGGCTCCTCTCCTGACCTCTGGGTGGGCTGCCCCTCCTCCCATATTTCCCCACCCCAGGACTTCCCACACCTCTTTGCCATTGCCCTGCTGATCTGGGCCTGGATTTCCTGCAGTGGTGGGAGCTACCTCCTCTGGGAAGCCCTAGGCAGGCTCCCCTGCTCCATGGCTCCTGCGCTGCACTGTGGTTCAGTTTCCCCAGTGCACTCTGAGCTGCTGATTCCTCCTGGCTGGGGCTACAGCAGCCTCCACGATGCAGCTTCCTCCATCTCAGGCAACCCCAGGCTGTCAGGTCCTGAGCCCACAGCCCTGCGAGAGACAAGGTAGGGAGTCTCTGGCTGGCAGACTGCATCCGCCCGAGGGAACAGGGAATGGTTTTCACTGGCGAAGGGATGATTACAGGGGAGCCAGGAACGAGGCACTAAAATAGAGCTAAAATTCTGGGCCTCCTAGAAGAACTGGCACCAGAAAGAAAGAAAGAAATTTCCATTTGTGAAGTTCTCTGCCCAGAAGTTTCTGGCCCTATTTCCCCTCCATAAAATAATTGCTTGGCTGAGAAAGGATGAAGAAAGTAAGGAAAACAAGTGTTATCACCATTATTCACCTTTTTGGAGCCCAGAATTTCACCACCGAGGAAGATGCCTCGGCTTCCTCATGTAACATGGAGATAACGAAAGGGCACACGCTCTCCCCGGGGTGGGGGTGTCCCTAAGATTGTGGGATGGCACACAGAGTGGTTCACCCTGACACACAGGAGATGCCTAGCAGATGCCGGCTCCCTGTCACTGACTCACACATCCTGTGGCAGGACCCTAGTTTCCCAGGCCTGATCCCCTCAGCCTATTTTAAACCAAAGCGTAACTGGTCCACAGTGGCCTTTGCCAAGAGAGCGGCTGTGTTTCCCAGGAAGTTTATGCTGAAAGCCGGGACTTGAGTTGCCCAGAAGCCAGAGGAGCTGCCTCTGTCTAGCCGGCTAGCCCTCTCTTCCTTGTCAGTGGCTGTGCCATCCCAGGTGGGACCCTTTAAGGATGCTGCCTGTTGACAGGCCTGAGAGATTGGTCCTATAGCTACACATCCAAACTTCCTTCCCAGCCCTGCTCCTTTTTTTTTTTTTTTAACATAAGAGACTTAGATTTTTACATCCCCCAAAAGAAAGTTTCTTTTAATATATGCTTTGGAAAATAATCCAATCTTATCCTGTCATCTCTCCCAGAGGGGGCGCCACCCAAGGGTCAGCATGAGCCCTGCCTCCGGGTGGTGGTCCCTTTTCACAGACAAGGAGGAGTAGCCACCATCCCTGCAGTTCCACCCCCTCCCACCGACGACAAAAAAGCAAAGAAAACCTTTATCCAAGAGTGTTGTGGACCCAGCAGGCTGGGTCAAGGCCCAGGCTGGGGAGGGTACAGAATGCTAGAGGGCTAGCTCCGTGCAGGCAGGGGGGCAGGATGGGGCTCCTGCTGTGGTCTCAGGACAGCCCCAGGTCACTGAAGGAGACTGCAGAGGGCAGGGACCCCAAGAGCCCAGTCACTCTCCACAGCGTGGAGGCAGAGACAATCTCTGTCACTCCCAAGGAGAAGCAGGCCCGGGAGGTACAGTGAGCCTGCATCTCCCAGCACCCCCAGCTGGCTTGCCATGAGGTCCACACACTTGGAAAGTGCAGAAGCGAGAGGTCGGGGAACTGGGAAGTCCGGGGCCTTGTTGTGGGTCTGAGTCTGTGGCTGGTGGGGTGCAGGGAAGCCTGGGCCTTTCACAGCTTATCTCCCAGTTACAGGAGCCCCTCAGAAGGTACAGGGCCCACACCGGGCATGGGATCCACAGTCTTCTCCTTGGAGTTGGGCCGGGTGCCGTCACTGAGCCCGCCACTGCCATTCACAGAAAAGGGGGTTTGACTGCAGCAGCCTCTGGACTCCAGCAGGCTCCCCATCCCATCAGGTTAAAAGGAGCTTAAATATTCCAATGCCACCTCGTATACAAATTTATACTGTTCCTGAGAGGAGGAGAGGGAGACAGTGAGAAGGGAAGGCAGGAGAGAGAGGGAAAGGAAAGGAAAATGTATTTAGAGGTATGGTTTTGGAACGAACTTTACCTACATCTGTGCTAACCGTCAGCTCAGAATTATCTGTGCAGGTTCTGATTCAGTTGATCTGGGGTGGGACTCAAGATTCAACATTTCTACCAGGCTCCCATATGCTACTGCTGGTCTACACACCAGACTTTGAGGGGGACTCACTGAGAGTGGGTTTAAAGACTCACAGTAAAGTTCCTTATGTGTGCTCTGTCCCCATCATTGCACCAGGTCTTCTCATGGGGGGGCTCTCCTTGCCCAGTCTCTTTCCATCCCTTTTTCCAGTGTCCTCTACCAACACCTTATTCATAAAATCAGCCTAAGTCACTTCAACTGGGGTGGGACTAGATCCCAAACATAATCCACACTCCACCAGTCCAGAAGCCCTTCCCCTAAGCCTGGGTGAGTGGAACTTCCCTAAAGAATGGGCAGAGAGTGAAACAGAGTGGGGTGTATCAGGGCTAATATGTGGGCTGCCCTGCAGGAAAGAGAGGTTGGCGAGACTGGGAGCAAAGGATGTCAAGTGCAGATGCTAAGTCACTGAGTGTTCTACTATTTGGTGCTGGTTTCTTCCGGCACAGGGAACAAGGGTCACACCCTGCCTGGAGGAGAGCAGTTCCCGGGACACTCACCAGGGTCTCCACCATGTTGGACTTGTTGTTCCGCAGCGTTTTCACAATATGAAACACATCAATGATGTTCTGCTGCTGGATCATTTCACACACGCTGCAGATGGCACAGAAGGTCCCGCTGCGGCCTCCCCCATTTCTAAACACAGAGGGAAGGGTGAGTCAGACTCCTTCCTGGGGGCCCCACTGGTATGGGGAGTGGCTACCTTGGCCAAGGCAAGGCACTGGCGAAAGCCCTAACCTGCGCCATGTGTCAGGGTCAGAATCCCAGGGTCCGAGTGCCCTGAACCTGTTGTGACCTTGGGTAAGTCACTTTCCTTGTCTGAGCTCCAAGTTTCCCATTCATATAACGGAGGGGTTGGACTAGACGACCCGAGAGAGTTCAATTAGCTTGACGTTTCCTCGGTTCTATGAGCATGTTATTGTCCCCATGATATACTGACCTCAACCTTCAGGACTCATGGTGTGTCTTTATAATGTGCCTGCATCCTCATCCAAAGGGATGCTCTGGGTCCACCCACTCATCCAGTGAAGACAGCTGAAGGCTGTGTATGATTTTCCTCCTAGTTTTCCCACCCACTAGGGACAGCCAGGCCAGGTGTTTGGGTGGTGGTCCGGTCGGGTCTGAGATACTATATCCTGAAGTGACAAGTCTCTATACAGCCAGTTAAGCAAGACCCTACAGCTCTGGAGAGTAGAGATAAAGGGTCCTTGGCAGGACCAGCTCTCTGCCACTCCTTTCTGAGCCTCCATGTGTCATCTTCATGGAGACACCCTCAGCTCTTTACAGAGTCCCTTTTGGAATCTGCCTGATTTGGAACTCCTGGGCGTGTTGCCAAGAGTAACTAATGATTTCATGTAATGGTCTGTGTCTAAGGAACATCTGGACGAAACTAAGGCACTCAATCTCCCAGATGTTTTATCTATAGGACATCCGACGACCAGATGCTTTAAGTACAGACAATTGCCTTCCTTCACTGGCCAGCACCTGCATTTCAGTGTCTGTCATGGTGACTGTGGCTCCCAGGGCTTCCAAGGTCCCTGTTGATAGAAGGACACCCCTGTGCTTTCCTTTGGTTCAAACTGCTGGTCACCTTGGACAGGGGAGAGAGGGATAAAAACCACTGACATGGGAAAGAGGAGGGAGGGACCCTTAGGAGGGAGGATTCAGTATTTTTTGGAGCAAGAATAGCAGAGCTCAAGGGGAAGAGGCATCTGGGGCCAGTGGAGTGAGACCCTGGTGGGATGGGTGTGGCTCTGGGCTGAAGGAGAGCCACCTGAGTGTGTGGGAGGGAACGGAATGGAACAGGGTTAGGTGGCAGGGAACCAGCTGCCAGTTTCTGGGATGTGGGCAGAGCCAGCTCAGCCTGGCTGATGTCACCCACCAGTGAGACATGCAACACCTTATGGCATCTTCCTGGACTACAGTGTGCATCCCTTGGGAAGGGAGACTGCTACAGGTGATGGCCCTTGAGCTGTGTGTGTTGAACTTCGCTTTAAGCTCTGTGTCTTTCTGACATGCATGTGCACCTCCTTTTGGAAAGAGAATAATAAGCTGGTTTTGAAAAGACAATTCTGAAGTTAGTAGGTGTTATTAATGCATCTACTAACTCCACAAAAACTTCTTCTGAAAGGAGGAAGTCTCTGGCCCAGTCTTCCTTAATGCACCTTTTAAAAGAGGGGTCCCTCTCAGCCATGTCTCCCCAATGATTCTAAGGTTCTTGGTTGTGAATCAAATGTTCCACACTAGCTGTTATCGCTTCTGGTTTGTTTTGGGTCCGAGGTCTCTAGGATTCTTCTCTTTATACTCCTACTAGGGGCCCGGTGCACAAAAATTTGTGCACTCGGGGGTCCCTCAGCCCAGATTGTACCCGCACAACCTGCCACCTGCCACCCGCACATCTCGCCCCACCCACCCCACACACATCACC
>PVJC01023946.1:0-25951 GCA_004026665.1 Murina feae | reverse complement strand
AGCTTGGGAGGCAGGCCGCACCCAGCCCTGGCCACGCTCAAAAAAGAGAACAACATGCAGGGGAGGGCAAGAGTCTGAGAGATCAACATAGAGGGGGTGCCTGCTCCAAGCCTCCACAGTGTGCCTGGGGGCAGGCCCCCAGCAGGTAGACACACACAGGAGGACTGCTCCGAGCCTCAGATGCGGCTGGGGGCAGGTCTCCAGTGGTGACACACACACACATACACACACACACAGAAGGTGCCTGGCAGACTGGGGCCATCATAGGACATCCACTGAGGGGTTCCAGACTGTGAGAGGGCACAGGCCAGGCTGAGGGACTCCCTCCACCCCGAGTGCACAAATTTTTGTGCACCGGGCCCCTAGTTTCATATAATACTGGTTGGGTGGTGATGAACTCTAGCTTATTTTTTGTCTGTGAAGCTCTTTATCTGACCTTCAATTCTGAATGATGGCTTTGCTGGGTAAAGTAATTTTGGCTGTAGGTTCTTACTATTCATCGCTTTGAATATTTCTTGCCATTTCCTTCTGGCCTGCAAAGTTTCTGTTGAGAAATCAGCTGACAGTCGTATGGGTTCCCCTTTGTAGGTAACTAACTGCTTTTCTCTTGCAGCTTTTAAGATTCTCTCCTTGTCTTTTGCTCTTGCCATTTTAATTATGATGTGTCTTGGTGTGGTCCTCTTTGCATTCCTTTTGTTTGGGGTTCTCTGTGCTTCCTGGACTTGGAAGTCTATTTTTTTACCAGGTAGGATAAGTTTTCTGTCATTATTTCTTCAAATATGTTTTCAATATCTTGCTCTCTCTCTTCTTCTAGCACCCCTATAATTCTGATGTTGATATGCTTGAAGTTGACCCAGAGGCTCCTTACGCTGTCTTCATATTTTTGGATTCTTTTTTCTTTTGGCTTTTCCAATTGGGTGTTTTTTGCTTCTTCACATTTCATATCTTTGACTTGATTCTTGTGATCCTTTAGTCTACTGCTGGATCTCTGTATATTATTCTTTATTTCAGTCAGTATATGCTTAATTTCTAGCTGCTCCTTTTTCATATCCTCGAGGGTCTCACTAAATTTATCAGCAGTCTCTAGAAAATTCTTGAAAAACCTTATGACCATGGTTTTGAACTCTATATCCAGTCATTTGCTTTCCTCCATTTCTATTATTTGTGACCTGTTTCTTTGTCTCTGCATTTTGGCTGCTTCCCTGGGTTGATAGAGTGGCTTTCTGTGTTAGGTGATCACTGAGAGGAATTAACTTCTAAGCCACTTGGTTATGAGAGTCAGCTGTGTCTACAGTGGGAGAACTTCTGTGCTGGAGACACCCTTATGGGACAAGAGTTGTTTAAGTGGGGCTTTGGTGCTCACTATGTCTGCCCCAAGTATGTCCCTTGTGGATCTGAGGAGTTGTATTTAGGATGGTCCCACTCTGGCCACTGGGTGACACTGGCTCTTGTATCTCTGAAGAGGTGCTATTTTAGCCTTTGCCTTCGGCTGCTCAGCCTTTTATATGCAAAAGCCTCTGCACGCAGCTTGGGAGGGGCGGGGTCTCGGTAGTCAGCTATGGCTGATTCTCAGCCCTGCGCTAAGAGACAGTAGGTCTCTGTGTCCCACAGTAATCGCTGCAAGCAATGCCGAGAGAAACCCGCTTTGTATTTCTTCCCGGTGCCAGTCAGTCCGACCTCTCTGGGTATGCGTCTGGGTCCCCAGAAACTCACCTGGAACTGGAGTTCAGAGCCGCCGGGAGCTTGTGGCTCCCTCTGGATTGAAAAAGAACCGTGTTCTCCGGTGCCAGCCCTCTCCCTGAGCCCCGTGCGTGCCTCCATACCTCCATACTTTGCTTCCACACCTCCTGTAAGTCTCAGTCTCTTTCTAGTTGTAGAATTTTCACTCAGCCAGCTTTCCTGTGGTTCTGGGTGGTGTCCATTTTTTCTTTTCGTTGTGATTTTGAAATAGTTGTGCCCAGCCACAATTCCAGTGTTTACCTATGCCGCCATCTTGGTTTTTCTTCCCGGTGCACAAAAATTTGTGCACTTGGGGGGGGTCCCTTAGCCCGGCCTGTGCCCTCTCACAGTCTGAGACCCCTCAGGGGATGTCCACCTGCTGGCATGCCTGGCCAGCCTGGATGAGGGGCTGATGGCTGTTTGCAGGCTGTCTAAGCCCCCCAGTGGGACCCTCACCTCATGGGGATGTGGCCAGCCTGGGTGAGGGCTGCCCACAGCTCCCATTGACCCAGCATCCCTGTGAGGCTGACTGGAATCAGCTTTCTGGGGTTTATTTATCTTCTGTAATTAAACTTTGTTGTCTTAAGTGGAGGCCTAGTCAGGCAATGAAGCCTCCTATTTGCTTCAGCTCCATGGCTTATATAATTGAAACTTTGTTGCCTTGAGCAGAGGCCACAGCCGGCCTAGGTAGGCAGTTTCAAGTCCATCGCTGGTGCAATGGAAGTCTCCTGTTTGCTCTAGCTCTGTGGCTGCCGGCCGCCATCTTGGCTGGGTTGATTTTCATACAGCCGCTCTGATTGGCTGATGGGTGAGGCTTGGCTGGTGGGCGTGGCTTAAGTGTCTCGGAGTGATGGTTAATTTGCATATTACTCTTTTATTAGATTAGATCATAAAGAGCTAATGTGCAAAGGGTTGTTATGCTGTTACACTGTCATACCGGGGAGGGGGGTACCTGAGGCTAGGCCAGAGAACCTGAGGCAATGCCCCCTGCCCCGACGCTGGGGCTAGGGGACCTGAGGCCACACTCCCTGACCCAGTGCCAGGGCCAGGGGACTTGAGGACATGACAGGAGACCTGAGGCTGTGTCTCCCCACTCAGTGGGGGATGGGGCAGCTGGGTTTGGGCCTTGCGCAATATCCAGGCATGTGTGTGTGGGTGGGGACTTGACTCTGGACCCCACAGCGCACCCCATACTCTGACAGGAGGGAGATTTTCATATACATTTTACTAATTTTCTTTCATCTCTGACACTTCTATTATAGAGAAAGGGCAAATAGCAATATTAAAATATTTCCTCTAATTAATTCCCTTTTAAGGTTCATGAATTTTGTGCACCAGGGCTCTAGTTGTACTATAATTGCTTAATTATATAGATGAAGAAATAGCTTCAGAGAAGAATATGTCATGCCCAGATGACCCAGAGAATCCATGTGAGAATGAGATCTGGAATTTTGACTTGAAGTTAGTGCAGGGGTTGGGGATCACTCAGCCAGGTTCTGAATTCAGTAACAGTGTGAACTCAAACAATTTATTTGGTAATTTCTTGAACTACAAAATAAGCATAATAATATCATCTGCTTCAAAGATAACTAAATTAAATATATAAACCTTAATTTTTATTGTTATTAATTTCATCATAACAGAAAGGTAATATTGTAATACTTGAAGTCAAAGTCCATTGTTTGTTCCTAAGAAAATATAAGAGGAACAATGAACTATTTGGACTGAAAAATCTTGCTTGATTTTGTAATATCTGTATTTTTCCCCCAATTTCTTTTCTCCCCATACCCTAAAAAGACAGAATACTTACATTCTACTTTGAGAATCTGGTTATGTACTTGGGATATAAGAAAAAAATCATCAAGGTTAAGAATAAATATTACTATCCTGGTATATTTTTTTTAAACTATAGTATAATTGCTTATATTTTTCTGATAGGAAAAATATGTAGAATTTACTTTTTTTCTAACTGGGAATCTTTATGAGTGATTCACCCCAAATAAATGACAAAAATTAATACCCTGTAATAAAATAAGCCAAATTATAGAGTGAGACTATGGAATTGAATGCAGCCATAGAAAATAAGAAATAGGCCACAGGATATGAAGGCTTTACACATCTTTTAGCCAGGATATGGAGGCTTTAAACCATATCTATTCTAGAAGTAAAATAAGGAGTAAGGGAAGATGTTTTAAGGAAAATAGCCTTAACCCAAGAGAAGAGGGAGATGAATGGGGCCACAGTGGGGAGCAATATAAGAGGGAAATTATTTCAAAAGACTTCTGTATTCTATACTATGGTTCCCTTGTGTGTTATGATATAGATGCTTTATTGGAAGAATTGGAACGCTCCACCCTCCAGGACAGTGATGAATACTCCAACCCTGCTCCTCTTCCCCAGGATCAGTATTCCAGAAAAGAGAGTACTGAGACTTCAGACATCCCTTCTGTTCAGGATGACACAAGCCCCTTGCAGGTAATTTTCACTTATTGGAGTGCCGTGAATACAGATGTTTGAGTGCTTTCTGAATATGAATTACATCCTACACAAAATAATGTGAAAGGATAATTATATATCCAAGAAAGAGAAGAAAATCCCTCTAAGATAACTTAAAGGTGCTCTCCCTGCTGTTCCTTCTACTTGGACCAGGTTACTCCTGATATCTTCAAACTTTCTTACCTCCTCCTATCAGTCCTTGCTCAAGAATCCCCTTCTCAGTTAATCCTTCCCAGGTCAATTAATTAATTAATTAATTTATTTATTTATTTTATAATGACAATTATAGTTGTCATTCAATATTATATTAGTTTCGGGTGTATAGCATGGTGGTTAGACAATTTTATAACTTTTGAAGTGATCTCCCTGAGAAGTCTAGTATCCACCTGGCACCATATATAGTTATTACTATAGTATTGACTGTATTCCCTATTCTATATTTTACATCCTCATGACTATTTTGTAACTTCAATTTGTATTTCTTTTTCTATTAGGTTTTTAATTTTTTTCAATTATAGTCTACATTCAATATTAATTTGTATTATTTTCAGGTGTACAGCATAGTGGTTAGACAATCATATACTTTACAATATGTTCCCCCTGATATTTCCAGTACCCACCCAGCACCATCTATAGTTATCACAGTATTATTGACTGTATTTCCTATGCTGTACTTTACATCCATGTGATCATTTTCTAACTAGCAATCTGTACTTCTCAATCTCTTCACCTTTTTCACCCAGTCCCCCAATCTCCCTTGCTTCTGGCAACCATCAGTCTGTATTTATAAGTCTGTTTCTATATTGATTGTTCATCTCTTTTGTTCTTTCAGTTACACATATAAGTGAAATTATATGGTATTTGTCTTTCTCTAACTGACTTATTTTACTTAGCATAATCCATTCATGCTGGCCAAGTAATATTCCATTGTATATATGCACTAATATATTTTCATCCACTCAGCTATTGATGGGCACTTGGGTTACTCCCATCTCTTGGTTACTACAAATATTGCTGCAATGAACATAGGAGTGCATATATTCTTTTGAATTAGGAGTTTGGATTTCTTAAGATATATACCCAAAGTGGAGTCATTGGGTCATAAGGCAGTTTCATTCTGAATTTTTTGAGGAACTTTCATTCTGTTTTCTACAATGGCTGCATGAATCTGCACTCCCTGAGGGTTCCCTTTTTTGTCTACATCTTCATCAACACTTCTTGTTTGTTGATTTATTGATGATAGTCATTCTGACAGATGTGAGGTGATATCTCATTGTTTTTTTTTAAACTTTTTATTTATTTCAGAGAGGAAGGAGAGGGGAGGAGAGAGAGATAGAAACATCAATGATGAAAGATAATCATTGATTGGCTGCCTTCTGCATGACCCACACTGGGGATCAAGCCCACAAACCAGGCGTATGCCCTTGACCAGAATCGAACTTGGGACCCTTCAGTCGGCAGGCTGTTGCTCTATCCTCTGAGCCAAACCAGCCAGGGCCTCATTTGGTTTTAATTTCCATTTTTCTGATGATTAGTGATATTGAGCATCTTTTCATATATCTATTGGCCATTTATGTGTCCTTGTTGGAGGGGTATCTATTCAGTTCATTGCCCATTTTTAAAATTGGATTGTTTGTTTGTTTTGTTGTTGTTGAGTTGTATGTGTACTTCATAATTTTTGGATATTAACCCCTTATTAGATGTACCATTGGCTAATACATTTTCCATTCAGTGGTGTTCTTATCATTTTCTTGATGGTTTCCTTTGCTGTGCAAAAACTTCTTAGTTTGTTGAAGTCCCATTTAGTTTTTCTTTTGTTTCTCTTAGTCCAGTTCTCAGCAAGGGCACGTACCTAGGCTGCAAACTTGATCCCCAGCTTGTGTGGGAGGCAACTAATTCAATCAATGTGTCTCTCTGACATCAATGTTTCTCTCTGTCTCTCCCCCTCCCTCCCATTCTCTCTAAAAATCATTGGGAAAATATCCTTGGGTGAAGATTGTTTAAAAGGTCAGAGCTAGTTTCAGAGTTGAAATAGATCAGAAAAAAATATTAATAAGAGAAATGTTAGAGATTTTTGTCGCCTATGTTTTCTTCTAGGATTTTTATGGTATTAAGTCATTTGTATTTCTTAAGCTCTTCACCTTTTTCATCCATCCTCTCAGCACTCCTCCCATCTGGCAAATGTCAGTTTGTTCTTTATAACTATGAGTCTATTCAGTCTCCTTTAGAATCTAAAAACATTCTTTAATTCTGGGTGTAGATAAGCACCACATTTCACTAACAGAAATCCATTCTGTCACTCTGTCTTAGGTGCAGCTTGTGTATACGACTAATATTGAGGAGCCCCATGTCTACAGGTATTTTTTAATATTAAAGTCTTGAGCAAAGTTATTAGATAATTGCTATCAATCTGTGTTTGGACAATACTTTGCTTGGAACTCCTATTGCTCTTTTTCTTTCCATAGTTTTTAAGCAAAGGTGGAATGGTTTCTGCTGTTTCCTTCACCGTCTGAAAAAGTATAAATAGTTCCAAACATCACAGTTGCTTTGGCCCAACTATTCCAAGTCACGGAAGAAAAACACCAAATGAAATTTCAGCAAGACATTAACAAATTCAGAGCTAGGCCTGAGCCAATTTGGTTCAGTAGATAGAGCATTGGCTTTCGGACTGAAGGGTCTTGAGTTCAGTACTCAGCAAGGGCACGTACCTAGACTGCAAACTTGATCCCCAGCATGTGTGGGAGGAATCCAATCCAATCAATGTGTCTCTCTGACATCAATGTTTCTCTCTGTCTCTTCCCCTCCCTCCCATTCTAAAAATCAATGGGAAAATATCCTTGAGTAAGGATTTTTTTAAAAGTCAGAGCTAGTTTCAGAGTTGAACTAAGAGATTGGATCTCCATGGCAGACTAATGAATATAGACTTCTTTTCATATTGGCTCAAAATTTAGTAGATGGAGAGATTGCCTTTTTACAAAAGTTGCAGATTGGAACAGATTCATTTACTAAATAATTTCTACTGGTCAAAGCAGAATTGGCAGTCTATTAAAAAAAAAAAAGACCACCTGTCTTGTTCTCTTTTCAGTTATAGCTTGAGATTTAAAAAGTCAGACAATATTCTGGAAAACAAAATAAATGCCTTAAAATGGAGATAGTAAAGGCTCATACTTGGTAAAGAAGACTACACCACACCTTATTTGGTTTCAGAATTGCAGCCAGTAGTGCACACATGATGCTAAAATAAGGAAGGGACCTATGCTATCAAAAAGTCTTTTTATAGCTTCGCACTTGAGGACACTTTCTACTGGGAGGAGAGGGAGGCCAATTTATTAATACAATCGTCAGTGTGTTCCAGTTCCAGTGGTCATGCCCCTTTGTTAAAAAGCAAACAAAACAAAACAACAACATCAAAACAGTGCCTGGTACATAATAGGTTTACAGTAAATTTTGGCTTTTTAAATCCAGGAAACCAAGACTTTGATGTAAACACTAATGAACATATGAATATCTACACTAATAAAAGAGAAACATGCAAATTAACCATCACTCCATCACTCTGCCACTCTGCTACACCCACCAGCCAATCAGAGCGACTATGCAAATTAACCCAACAAAGATGGTGGTTAATTTGCATACATAGGCACAGAGTGAAGACTGAAGATGGTGGTGGCCGTAGAGCTGGAGCGAGCAGGACACTTGGGTTGCTCCTGGCGACAGAGGAAGCCAAGCTTCCCACTGGCCCTGGACTCCGTTCAAGGAGTGGCTGGGGGCCTGGGTCTCTCAGGGCAACCCAGGCTTCCAGCCTGCTCTGGGCTCCGCTCAGGGAGCTGGGGGGGAAAAAAAAAGGAGAGGCTGGGAGCAGCCGAACTGGAGAAGCCAAGCCTCCCTGCTGCGGCCAGACCAAAGGCCTGAGTCCTGGGTGCCAGAGGAAAACCAGTGCCGGCAGCCAGGGGAAGGAAGGCCTATTGTGCACATCTTCATGCAATGGGCCACTAGTCCTATATAATAAACCAAAAGGCGGGATGACTGGTTGCTATAACGCACACTGACTACCAGGGGGCAGACCAGTGGTGGGAGGCGGGGCCAACCAGCCAGTGGCACCAGGCCACCAACCAAGGTGGGTGCCAGCAGGGCCCCTGATTGCCCCACCCACCCATTGCCCCACAGATAGGCTCTGATCGAGGGCCAGGCCTAGGGACCCTACCCTATATATTGGGAACAGTATCTTAGATTTAAAAATTAAAACCTGGCAAGGCTACTCTAACACTGAAAAACCAGGATGATGCAGTGATGACATGCATGGACTCTGGCTTGCACATTTTGTGGTCAGCCCTCATTCTGACACTTACAACTATATGACAAAGCCTATTACTTAACTTAACTCTGCTTCAATTTTTCCATCCATAAGATGGGGAAAAATGGTACTACTGCCTCAGAAGGATCCCTTTATGTATTATATTTTATAACCAGGGGGGGAAAAATGTAGTTGCCCATATGACAGCAAGGTGCCTTTCACCTGTATTAAAAGTATGGTCACTGGTGCATGCAGTGTCCCAGATTGCAAGAGGGATGTCTGACTGCCGGTTGTTGGACATCCCCCGAGGGATCACAGATTGTGAGAAGGATTGGCTCGCAATGGATTTCTGTTTGAGTATGTAAAAGAGAGAGTGAGAGAGAGAGAGAACTCCCCTCCCCAACACACACACACACACAAATTTCGTGCACTGGGCCTGTAATATAACATAAAAACCACTCCAAATAACAACCATTTCCTGTCTATCTAGCACTGTGATCAATTGATGGCACACCATACTGACTTATCAATGTCTCCTTTCCCATATGAGTCTTTGGTAGATTTCTCATCAGGCCCATTCCTCCCTCTTCTCTTGGCTTTACTAGTATTCCAGAGGACCTGACCCCTATGGGTGGGGTTTTGCAGGTTCCAGGCTTCAACCAATGGAAGGCAGTGTGGAGAGATTGGAGGGTGAAAGGCACAAAAATTTAAGGCATTTCTCCCCCAATATTTGTCCACAATCTCCATTTGCAGTTACGTCTTCTTTATGGCTTCAGATAGAGCAAAACAGATCTGCGATGGTTCCAGCTTATGCCTGTTGACCTGGGTCCCTGGGGTCTGATCACTTTGCCTATTTGCTTTGTTCCTTTGGCCTAATGACTTCCTGCTGTGACTAATTTCTGGGTTCCCTCAATGTCTTCTGTTTGCTTTTGTAGCTCTCCCATCATCTGTGTAATCAAATTTCTGGATTACATTTCTTCTGCTGACCCCCAATGTCTGTATTGTCCTGAGAGGACCTCGACTGACACACTTTCCATTACTGAATGATACGTGCTGTGTAGACTTTTATTGGGGAGTGAGACAAAATCCAGGTGACCTAGTAAATATGTAATAGAGGGATACAAATCCCTGAGGCTGGTATAACTCAGAGCGAATAAGCCTGGCATGTACAGACAGAGCATGGGACTCAGAATCTAGATTCTTGCATTCTGTGTTCACCATTTCCTCTGGTTTGCTTAAATGAAGTAAACATTGCTTTGGACCTAGAAAGCATACTCAATACCAGTTGTGAGAAAACACTGTAATACTATTTCTAACATAGTGATATATCAGTAGCATTGTGACCAAATATTTAGAAATTGTATCTTTTACATGCACAAAAATAATTTTAGTAAGAAGAGGGAGAAACAATTCATAAAAATATTGCAGAGGAAAGGATGGGGGAGAAAAGTCCTGCACAATGAAGCCTCTCCCTTGAGATGTCTGAATTCTTATAAACACACAAATAGATGTTAGCTGTTATAGTTGCAAAGGACAGATAATGTGTAGAAGGATATGGAAAAACATCTATCTTCAACAAAGGAATGGTGGTTGAATTTGTTGCAACTGCTTTTGAGCACTTATCAATGTATTTACAAAGTGTTTTTCTTATACATTTGTAGGGAGCGGCTATAGGGTTAAGCCTCAGACTGACCTGTTGGCAAAGCCACAAACAAGTCCCAGCTTAGGGGGAACAGCCCTCTTAGCATAATTAGGCTTGACCTTGTGAAGCTCCCTAGATCTTATCTGGGTAGCTAATGGGCTCAGGAAGATGCAGCAAATGCTGCCAAAACAAATGAAACTCACAAGAACATTGTAACTATGGTGACCACTACCTTGTTTACCTCTGGCTATAAAATAAGGCTCAGCTTGCTGTCTGGATCTCTGTGGCCTCAGCCAGGCACAGGAGATCCACCTAGACCCAGCTTATTCTCTTTGTCTGTCTTTTCTACATCCTTTGCCGCCCCCCTTCCCTCAGGCTCACCAAACCCTTGGCTGAGCTGGCACGGCACATACATTAATATAATGTACTAGAGGCCTGATGCATGAAATTCATGCAAGAGTAGAACTTCCTTCCCCTGGCTGCCAGCACTGGCTTCCCTCTGACATCCGGGACCCAGGACCTGGGCTCCCTTCTGTGAGGGAGGCCCCACCCACTCGTTGCAGCCTGCCAATGGCCTGGGCCTTCTTTTTTGGGGCGATTGTGGAGCCCCCCAATTGATCACCCTGCTGACCGGTGGCCTGAGTCTCCCTCTGTGTGGCGGAGCAATGGCCAGGCCCCTGACCAATCGCATCGCACCCACCTTGGTTGGCGCCACTGGGTGTCACAGCATGGTCTTGGCTGGTCGTCCAGATGGTTGTTCTGCTGTTCGGCCATTTGGTCGATTAACATATCACACTTTTGTTATGTAGGATTATATTAATCCATTAGTAATATGGAACCATCCTTGTATGACTAGTATAAACACTGCTTAGCCATGTTATTTTTAAACACATTTCCTTTGACTTTATCTTTTCTTCTCTTTTTCTTTTCTCTTCTTCCCCTCCATTTTCCTCCTCTCCCTCTCTCTCTCTCTCACACACAATTGTGTAAGTATTTTTTAAAAGATATTTTTATTGATTTTAGAGAGGAAGGGAGAGGGAGAGAGAGACAGAAACATCAATGATGGGACAGGTTCATTGATTAGCTGCCTCATGCACACCTCCCTACTGGGAATCCAGCCCGCAACCCTGGCATATGGTCTGACCAGAAATTGAACCATGACCTCCTGACCCATAGGCCAATGCTCAACCACTAAGCCATGCCGTTCAGCCAAATTGTGCAAGTATTTTAATAAACTGTGTCTTTGGTTCAAATTTTTATTTATTAATAATTTATTCATAATCTATCAACATGCACATTATCTAAACTATCAAGAGTCTGTAAACTTTTTCTGTAAAGGGGAAATAGTAAATGTGTTAACTTTGTGGACCATGAGATCTTTCTCTATCTCAGCTGTCCAACTCTGTAGGAAAACAGCTATACCATAGACAGTATGAATGGGCATGGCTGAATTTGGCCCACAGACCTCAATTTATGGGTGAATGCCTGTTCTAGTTTCTCATTTATTTTTTGTCTCTCACCTGACCATAACTGAGAGAGATATAATACTTTAAAGTTGTAAAAGAATGCTATTAAAATAAAAACAAACATTTGGGCTAAGGTCTTAAAGCACTTTTCAGAGCCTGCTTTGTATGTAGCTGTTGGGGGCAAATGCCTGCCAGTTATAAGTCCAGTGCTTTTCTTCATGCGCTTGAGACCAATAATCACTTTTTGAGATGAGCAGAGCGGGAATATGGAGACACATTTGTAGTCTGGTACCTATATGTATTTTAAAATACTCTGTCTCTAGTTTTACTGACATTCAAGCATTTAATAGCTAAAACTACATTGTCTAGTACTTTATGTGTGGCTTACATTTATTTGCGTTTTGATGTATTAGTATGATTTTTTTTGGTTTGTTTTCTCCCTATAGTGACATCCAAGAGCCAAATGAATCACTGCCACATTCCAAAACCTCAGCAGCTGCTCAGTTGGATGAGCTCATGGCCCACCTATGTGAAATGCAGGCCAAGGTGAGCACAGTCCCTGTGATAAAACCTTCAGATTTACATAAGGTGACCAGATTTAAAGCGGTACACCATTGACCGGGGGGAGAAGGGTGCTCTTTTCTTTTCTTTTCTTTTTTTTATTACTTAAAATATTACAAAGAGTAATCGGGACTTTTTTAAATGCTGCGGGACGCGGGACAAACTGTTAAAAATCGGGACTTCTCCCGCCAAAAGCCGGATGTCTGGTCACCTTAGATTTACAGTATCTCTTTGGAACACAGCTCTACATTTCCTCTTGAGGGACACTTTTAAGTTGTCATTTATTTTTCCAGACTAAATTTAATTCAATAAATGAACTCAACCTTGTACTATGTATTATATGGACACAAAAGATACTATGATCCAGGCACTGATCTCAAGGAACTTAGCCTGTTCTTGGCAAAATGAGGCATAAACTTCTATAGTATTTATAGAATAAGAGACAGGTGGTTTATCAAAATAATGTGGAGCAAACATCAGAAATGTAGAGAGATCAAGGGGAGTTGAGCAGAGGTGGGCACGGGTATGGGATAGACTCTGAAGAATGAAAAGAGTTTGGACACAGAGATGAAAGAAGACGTCCTTTGAGTTGGAGTGAGCCCTGTGGGCACTGATCTCAAATGGTGGTTAAAGTGTGGCAGGACTCTTAAGGGGACCTGCCCGAGTAGGACAGAGGAGAGCTGTGGACAAGCTAGGGCCCACAAAAGAGATCAATTGTGATTTTTCAAAATAGGTCTCATGAGGAATCCTAAGCCCTACGTGGAGATAAAATCCATCTCTTTGTTCTAGCCTCCAGAGCATGAGTGGCGAGCTCATGTGGCCTGGCAGCGAATGGGAACCAACTACATGGGCTTTACCAAGGGAAATATCACCTAGAATTCTTAAGGTGGAGACTACACCCGTCCTAAATTGGTTGGAGGATTTGACACACACACATGAAGTGACTATGAAATAATTTCAAGGCAGTATATAAAAATGTGTGTGATTGGTGAGCATAACCTTATCTTTGTGGCTCACTTTTGGACTCCTAATACTCAGCATAGTTCCTGACAATGAATAATACATACTTATTAGAGGAACAAATGAATAAACATCAGAAACAAGTTTTCTTTAATGTCTGTAATAAAGCTGAGTTTATTCCTCATTGAACTGTATATTTGGAAATACTAAAAAAGTAGACTTTATGTTTAATTGTGTGGTGTTATCTAATTGATTTAGCATGTCTGTTGATTTAGTTTACATTTAAAAATATCTGTTAATTTTTTGAAGAGGCCATACATTCACATTGCACAAAATTTTGTAATGAACGGTTTCCTTATCAACTCATCCCAGATTATCCAGTTCTGCCACCTGGAAGATGGTCAATATTTTTTTTTGTTTCTTACATACCTATTCAGAAGTATTCTGGGATGTAGATGTAAATGTAGTTGTAGATACAGATATGTTGTTGTATTTTTACTTATTTTTGTATTTAATAATTGGTCACCCTTGCAGGCCTTTTAGACATCAACCTTTTAAACACTAATCTTTTCAACATTAACTAATGTCATATAATAGAGGAGGAAGGAAATCTGTTAGATGATAAAAGTTTCTTTTTTAAAATAACTATTTTAATGTTTTATAACTATTTTGGAATTTTGCTTCAATAACTACAATCCATAAGCAAGTCTTATCTGACAATTTCTCACCACCTTTTCTGCTAACAGTGGTCCAAGTCATTATTTTTGGTTTAAACTGTTATCATTGTCTCCCACCTAACTAATGCCTCTAATTCCCCTCTACACTTAATTCCTCACTCAGCTACCATAGGGATCTTATAAATCAGATTCTTTCACCTTCCAATGGCTCCATCACCCTTGCAATAAAATCATATCTTTTACCATGAGGGTTAAAATGTGATAATTATGATCTTTGCCTCCTTCTTTATTATCTTCTCCTGCCACGCTCAACTTCACTCTCTCAGCTCTAGCCCCACTGACTTTCCTTACCATTCTTCTAATATGCCAAGCTTCCTTCCTCTGGGTCTCCCCTCCCTCTGTAATGCTTTCCCCACAAAAATCAATATTTCTGATTCCCTAAGTACATCATTTAAATATCCACTAAAATACCACATCTGTAGAGGTCCTTCTCTAATCACCATCATCTCAATCAATTCTCCCTCACCATTTCACGCTCTGTCACTTTTATCTTGATGTATAATGTATATCATATTTCTCTCTGGCATTGCATCATATATTTAACATTGTCATTATTATTATTATTAAATATATTTTTATTGATTTTCAGACAGGAAGGGAGATGAGAGAGAATCATTGATCGGCTGCCTCCTGGGGAGGCACCTACTGGGGATCGAGCCTGCAACCCAGGCATGTACCCCCAACTGGAATGGAACCTGGGACCCTTCAGTCCACAGGCCAACACTCTACCCACTGAGCCAAACCAGCTAGGACCATCATATATTCATTTTAATTATCTATTGTCTGTCATCCTGGGAATGTAAACTTTATTAGGAGAGACACTTGGTTACTCTTGTACATTGTCTCTACCAAGAGCCAGCCTAGAGCAGGGTTTGGGGGAAACTAGGCGCTCAATAAACACTGCAGAATAAATGAATAAAAAGAAGACTGCTGAGCTGTGGTCATCACAAGAGCCAGAATTATATTCATCCACTCAATTTCCTATAATCAGGAAAAGACTTATAACTGGAGGAAGATTAGTCAGATTTCACTCAGCATGAGGAATTTAGAATGAAGAAGAGTTGAAAGCATTTCTATTGGTGTTGTGATGTGGAATTTTCCCATACCTTAGAGCAGCGGTTCTCAACCTGTGGGCCACAACTCCTTTGGCAGTTGAACGTCCCTTTCACAGGGGCGACCTAAGACCATCCTGCATATCAGATATTTACATTATGATTCATAACAATAGCAACATTACAGTGATGAAGTAGCAACAAAAATAATTTTATGGTTGGGTCACAACATGAGGAACTGTATTTAAAGGGCCAGAAGATTGAGAACCACTGCCTTAGAGGAAGGTTCAGGAAAGACTAAAGGGTCCATCAGTAGAGGTGAGTTTATAGGGTCATGAAGAAGATGCCACTGAGGATGAATTCCATGAGGCTGACTGTTCATGGTTCTCTCCTTGGTACCAGGTGGCAGTGAAAGCAGATGACAGCAAGAAGTACTTACCAGAAAAGCAGGATCACAAGGTCTCCCTGGACTCAATGCTGGGGGGATTGGAGCAGGAGTTGCAGGATCTTGGAATTGCCACAGTGCCTAAGGGCCATTGTGCTTCCTGCCAGAAATCGATTGCTGGAAAGGTGGGACAGGCCAAGATGATGGTCCTACAGCCATCTGTGTCTCTGTGTGTCTCTCTCTGACCCACCAAAGATTGTTATTTCTCCTTATATTCTAAGAAGTTTTAATAATCAATATATATAAAAACCTAAGTAACCATTTGACCGTCAACTGGTAGCTGATGTGCACTGACCACCAGGGGGCAGATGCTCAATGCACAGGCATGGAAACATGGTACAGACTGGTGAATCTCAGAGGGAAACGGGCAAGGGGAGGGCAGGAAGAGATTAACCAAAGATCTTATATGCATACTATAGGCCTGGTGCATGGATTCATGTGCCAGTGGAGTCCCTCAGCCTGGCCTATGGGGATCAGGTTGAAACCAGCAGTCCCATATCCCCTGAGGGGTTTCAGATTGTGAGAGTGTGCAGGTCAGGCTGAGGGACCCCACTGGTGCACGAATCCGTACACCAGACCTCTAGTAGTTAATAATTACTGATTACTTATGGTTTCTGGGCTAAGTGCTTTACAAGTATTTCTTCATTTAATGGTCATATTGGTCCTTGAGGGAGACTCTATATTATTCCCTTTGTAAAGATGAGGGTACTGAGGGCTCAGGTCCAAGGTCTAGTAAGAGGTAAAGCTAGGATTTGAACCCAGGAAAGTTAAAGCTTTTAACCTGAGTTTAAGCTCTTGACCTTTCTGTGCTGCCTGTACTGAGAGGAACTTTCTCACTGTTCCCTCCATGCAAACATTCCTAGTTTAAATTTATTGCAAACAATTTTCAGCTGCATTCAGCTCCAAATCATGGACACTAACTCCTGCTCTGCATCATACTCCACCAAAACCATAACAGGGTTTTGAGACCCAACTCTGCGTGGGGCATGAGATGAGATGTTCAAACCAGAGGAATAAAAACTCTTTGGCCTTTTACTCTTCTAGGGATCCCTGCCACACCAAGGCTGTAGTTATCTGCTGTCTATCACTACTGTGCTCGATTTTGTTTCTAGTACCATCTGGGGCAGAATAGTGGTAACAAACATTTACTGGCTTTTGCCAGGGTGAGCAGTCCAGAAAGTGGGCACATTTTTTTCTCTCCATAAAGCATGGGCAACAGACCACATAGGTCTAGGCCTTAGTGTTGTGTAACTCCAGGGGGTGCCATTTACTCAGAAAACTGTGTGAAGAGTGCCCACCACAATGTGCAATCCACAGGCCCTAGAGCACCCTACTGGGCTCTCACACCAGGCTTCATTTCCTCCTCCAGGTGATCCATGCTCTAGGGCAAGCATGGCATCCAGAGCACTTCGTCTGTAGTCACTGCAAAGAAGAGATTGGCTCCAGTCCCTTCTTTGAGCGCAGTGGCTTGGCCTACTGCCCCAAGGACTACCACCATCTGTTTTCGCCACGCTGTGCTTACTGTGCTGCTCCCATCCAGGATGTAAGTAAACCCCTCTCCCGCTGCTTTCCTGTAGCTTTTCCTCCTTTAAAACCAGGGTCATGTTTTATAGTTCTGAGGCATTCTGATACCTCTCTGTGTGTTCCTTTTCCAGAGAGTGCTGACGGCAATGAACCAAACCTGGCACCCAGAGCACTTCTTCTGCTCTCACTGTGGAGAGGTGTTTGGTGCAGAAGGTATGGCCTGGGATACCTTGATCTGTCCTGGTTGTCTGGGATTCTGCCTCTATCACCCAAGTGCCCATTTCAGTATCACATGCCATCCTTCCCTACCTTTTTCCAACATTTACAGATTTTATTAAAACTGAATTATTTTAATCAAAGAAATATGATTGCATGGTTTGAAAACTCAAACAGTACTTCAAGGGTGATATTGAAAATGAATAGTTCCCTGCTCCTCCTTTCTCCACCCCAACCCTACTTCTTTCTTAATTTTTTTTAGCTTTTCTTTTGTTACTTACTTATGGTTTTTTTAAAGTGACACATTACTATAAATTTATTTTCCCCTGAATTTTAATGATTATGTATGTGTTCACTTTCTATCAGACAAGATGAGGATTTAGAAATGTTATTACTATTCCACCATATTTAGGGATACCATATTTTCACTCCCAACATATTTCCTCTTCCACATTTTCTCAGTTTATAATTAGGTCATAATTACAGGTCAGATCAATATTCAGTGTGTACTGGTAGATAATCATGTAAATATTGCTCACAGTTGAGCTTGGGTAGCAAACTGTGATTCCAGTAGAGCCCGGCTTTTGGAGTCAGACTACCTGGTTTAAATCTGGGCTGTGACATTTATTTACTAGACGATGTTGTTCTAGTCACTTAACCTCTCTGCATCTCACTTTCCTTATCAGTAAAATGGGCCTAATAATAATGCCTACCTTATAGGATCATTGTGAGGATTTTAAGTCATTATTAGTGTTTAAAATAGTGTCTGGCACATGGAGTCCTTTTGTATTTTTTTTCCCTGAAGTTTGTATCCTTCTTTCATTAGCTTAATTTTCATTGTACTTACCACTAATTTATCTGAAACCCTTCTCAAAGTGGTCATCCACATGTGATAATAGGTCGGGTCCATTTGTTCTTTCTCATAGACATCTGTCCCATAGACGCCCACATTCCTGCTCCAACCTGAGGCCTGTTGAGCAGCAGTTATTCTGGGTCATTATCTTGGGAATTCCTTTTACTATTTTCCTCTTCGGATCCTCTGTTTCTTTGATCTCAAGTCTTTTAATACATGTTACTGTCTTTATTTTAATAGAGCACATCCTGTAGTAGCTCTTGAAAACAGGTAAAACTTTTGAGACCTTGAATATCTAAAAATATTTTTGTTCTGTTTTCTACCTTCAGTTGCCTGGGCAGACAATTCTATGTGGAAACTATTTTCCCTCATACTTCTGAAGACTTTGTTTGCTTCACTGTCTTCCAGTTTTCATAGTTGAGAAGTTTTTTTATTTTGTTTTCTTATTATTTTTAAAAAATCTTTATTGTTGAAAGTATTACATATGTCCCCTTTTTCCCCTACTGACCTCTTCTAACCCACCCCCACCTCCTGCCCTAGGCCTTCACCACCCTATTGTCTATGTCCATGGGTTATGCATTTATGGTTGATCTCTTTGGTTGATCTCTTCTCACCTACCCACCCTCCCCCTGCCTTCCCTCTGAGATGCCACAGTCTGTTCCATGTTTCTACATCTCTGGATCTGTTTTCATCAGTTTATTTTGCTCGATAGATTACACATATGAGTGAGATAATGTGATATTTGTCTTTCTCTAATTGGCTTATTTTACTTAGCATAATACTCTCCAGGTCTCTCCATTCTGTCTCAAAGGGTAAGAGATCCCTCTTCTGCCCTGGCCAGTTTGACTCATTAGATAGAGCATCAGCCTGCAGACTGAAGAATCCCAGGTTTGATTCTGGTTGGGAGCACATGCCTGGGTTGTGGTCTCAATCCCCAGTGGGGGACATGCAGTGGGTGGCTGATTGGGTGATTCTCTGTCATCATTGATATTTCTCCCTCTCCCTTCCACTCTGAAAAAAAGTCTCTCTTCTCTACTGCTGCACAGTATTCCATGTTGCAAATGTATCATGGCTTTTTTATCTAGCCATCTATTTATGGGCACTTGGGCTGTTTCCAGATCTTGGATATGGACATAGAGATGTGCATCATTCTTTCTGACTGGAGTTTCAGGTTTCTTAGGATATATTCTTAGAAGTGGGATCACTGAGTCAAATGGCAGTTCCATATTTAATTTTTTGAGGAAATTCCATACTGTTTTCCATAATGGCTGCACCATTCTGCATTCCTATCAGCAGTGTGCTAGGATTCCCTTTTCTCCACATCCTTGCCAGCACTTGTCACTTGTTGATTTGTTGATGGTAGCCATTCTGACAGGTGTGAGGTGATAATTTATTGTTATTTTAATTTGCATCTCTCTAATAATCAGTGACTTAGCATTTTTTCATATGTCTCTTGGCGATCTGTATGTCCACCTTGGAAAAGTGTTCATTTAGGTCCTTTGCCAATTTTTAAATTGGATTGTTGATCTTCCTTTTGTTAAGTTGTATAAGTTTCATATTAACCGTTTATCAGATGTATTATTGCTGAGTATGTTCTCCCATGCAGTGGGCTTTCTTGTTGTTTTGTTGATTGTTTCTTTTGCTGTACAGAAGCTTTATATTTTGATGCAGTCCCATTTGTTTATTTTCTCCTTAGTTTCCTTTGCCCTAGGAGCTGTATCTGTAAACATATTGCTTTGGGAGATGTATGAGATTTTGCTGCCTAAGATTTTGTTCTTATTCCTGACCCTTTCTCTATTATCTGTTTTTCCCTCTTTGTGTGTTTCTTTTTCCTTCTGTTTTCTGAATTGTCTTGATTTTTCCCCTGACTTCTTTTTAGGTTTGTTTTGAACAAATATAACTCATGCATGGATTCAGAAAGCTTCTTTATTTGTCTTTTTCTGTCTTTTTGGAATTAATTCCATGGGGAATATTTTATCCTCTCTTTGAAATAAAAGCTTAGGCAGTCCCATGTCTTTTCTGATTCCTCTTTTCTTTAAAAAGTTTGTAATAAATTTATTGAGGTGACATTTGTTAATAAAATTATATATTTCAAATGTATAATTCTACAACACATCATCTGTATATTGCATTGTGTACTCACCACCCAAAGTCTAGTCTCCTATCACCATATATTTGACTCCCTTTACCCTTTTCATCCTCCCCCAAGCATCTACCATCTTATAACCACCATGCTGTTTTCTATGGGGGTTTTTATTATTATTATTATTATTTGTTTGCTTGTTGCTTTCTGTTTCATATCCCACATATAAGTAAAATCATATGGCACTTATTCTGTTTTATATCCCACATATAAATAAAATCATATGGCACTTATTCTTTTCCATTCGATTTATTTGGCTTCGCATAATGCTCTTGATATCTGATCCCTCCAGAGTTGAAACAGAAATGGAAGGAGTTGAGACCGGAGGGCAGAAAAATTCTAATTTGTCTAGTATTGTTATAAATCTTCTTTATGCTGTCTGGGCCTGGCAGGTGTTTAACTCTGGCTTTTTTCTTGGATCTTTTTGGTGGATTTTTAGTACAGGACCAATTGTAAACTCAGGAGGACTTGGCCCCCCCAATTGTAAATGCTTAATTGCCCTTCACATATCTTAGTTCTTCCTTGGCCCATTTCTTTGAGGATCCATTCCACACAGATTAATTTTTGCAGGGTTTACATTGTTTCCTCCTGGCGATCTCTTAGAAATTATTATAATGGTTCTGGATCATCTCTTTCACTCACATTTGCATATATGGATCACAGGAAACTTGTACCTTCTCTTACAGTCAATGGGATTGAAATTAATTTTCATGTGCATCTTTCTTTTTAACTGCTGTACTTTCAGCCAGACTTCCACCTATGGACTTTTTCCAGAGATAAGTCAAATACCCCACTAATGGCAGGACACATATACCCAGCTTCTGAATGGTCCTATTAAAGTCCCTCTCTTGACTTGAGTTAGCAAGAGCCATGCCTCATCTCTCTTGATAGGGGTAGAGTACCCATAGCACAATTTCCTCCAAAGAATTTCCCTTCTCTGAATTCCCTCTCTGATTTTCCCTTCCTCTTTACCTGTTTTGTATCCTCAGTGTGAGTGAGGAGTTCCAGAATCATGAGAATAGACCATGGCTATCTTCTTTGAGAAATGTCTTGTAGCTCAATTTGGAATTGGTATCTATGACATCTCAGTGCCTTCCATCTTATTGTATTGGTCTTAGACAAATCCTGCTGATCTTTGGTTGCCCATTTACTATTTAAGAATGAGACATTAAAATGCTAATTGGGATATAGGAAGAATGTGTAGACTGTTGGACTCAACTGTGTGGTACTTAGATAGGATGCTCTGGCATTTTGCTGGGAGGCTCCTGAATATTAATATTTTAGGCCTTTCATCTTTTTGCTGTTGTTAATACTCACCTGAGGATATTTTTAGAGGGATTAGAAGGGAGAGACATCGATGTAGAAGAGATACATCTATTGGTTACCTCCTGCACGCAACCTGAACAGGACTGGAGAACCTGCAACCAAGGTACATGCCTGGGACCCTTCAGTCTGAGGGCTGACTCTACCCACTCAGCAAAACTGGTTAGGACTAGGCCTTAAATCTTGAATCAATTCAAGAGATGTTCTCTCTGCCAGCCTTACGAATATTTTTTTAAAGGATTAGAAAACAAGGTTTCACCATTCAGAATGTCAACTTGTATGTAATTCCCCTTTTTTTTTTTCAGTAGAAAGCTTTACTTCTTTCCTCATGGTGCCCAGTAGCTCTAGTTTGATATCTCCAGAATTAATTACTGTATCTTATGGTAGGGTAGGGAATCTGATCTTCTAACAGCTCCTCAGAATTGCAATCAATCTTGTTTTCAGTCTTGAGACATTTTTATGCATTCAGTTCCTGAGCCCCTCTGATGTTATGGTGCTCCAATGGCTTAAGTTTTGTTGGCACCTTCTCTCTCTGGAGATGTAGGTTTCAGTGTTCTTGTTTTTGCCAAGCTAATTGTCACACTTATGCCTACTTTAAATTTTTGAAAATTTTACTGATATCTCATCTGCGGCATCTCTTTTTCTTTTCTCCTTTTCCCACAGATGTATTTTAGATTATTTTTTAACTATCATGTCAGTGATGTTTCAAGCGGATGTGAAGATAATCCTACGTGTCTTGCCCTCACCAATGTGGACTCTATTAATGTCAGGCCTGTTATTATGTATACTAGAGGCCCAGTGCACAGAATTTGTGTACAGGGGGCGGGTCCCCTCAGCCCAGCCTGCACCCTCTCCAATCTGGGATCCCTTGGGAGATGTCTGACTGCCGGTTTAGGCCCGACCCCTAAACCTGCAGTCGGACATCCCTCTCACAACCTGGGACTGCTGGCTCCTAGTCTCTCACCTGCCTGCCTTCCTGGTCACCCCTAACTCCCCCCCCCCCGCCCCCGCCACTGGCCTGATCACCCCTCACTGTGTCTGTGTGCTGGCCTGATCACCTCTAACTGCCCCCCTGCTGGCCTGGTTGCCCCCCACTACCCCCTATGCTGGCCTTTTCACCCCACGCAGTCTGCTGTTCAGTCATTCGGTTGTCTCTCACTAACCCCCCTCTTTGTGAGGGCATGAGGGTTAATTTGCATATTACCTCTTTATTCTTTAGGATTTCTAATTACCATTCATTTAATCCCATCCACAACTGTGTAAGACTATTTTCCACATTTTATCTAGTTATAGATGAAAACACTGAACCTCAGAAAGGAAAAGTGATTTTCTTAAAGTTATAAAATTGGAAAGTCAAAGAGTTGGAAGGAATTTAAATTTAGGTCTTATTAATTAGCAAGTTTCATATTTGTTTGTTTTTCTACAACATCCTAAGTGCCCTTTGACAGAGTCTCAATTCCTCTTCTACTGTTGGAACTTTGTACTTTCTTGGTTGTGAGATGATGCACTTTATTTGATGGTAGACCTGGATTGAGTAGCACTGATATAATCCACTAGTTAAGTGCTTTGTAGTAATTTGCGTGTTCATTGAAGCTTGTGCAGTGCTTTTCACAAATCATTAGGCCTTTCATTTCTAGATTGCACTTTAGGTAAGCGTATTTTTCATTGGGATTTAAAATCTAAAGCATATTGAAATGTGTCGTGGTAAATTTATATTGCACCAGTAGCCATAGAAGTCTGAGAGTTGAGTAAAATAGTAAATAATAATATAACCCAGAGATAATTATGATATGGAAGTTGCCTGAGAATAGAATAAGAGGATACAGATGTATTCCAAGAAGAAATGTAAGTTAGACACAAAAGGAAAATATCCTATTCATAGGATGACCAGGAGCATCATTGCTTTTGATTTGGGCCTCTTCTAAACTGACAGGCAGGTTAGGTTATTTATAATTTCACATAAATATGAAGCCACACGTAAGCTATATTGATTTAGACAACTAATTAAAAAGGCCATTTGCTAATCAGAAACTCCTCTTGAGTAGCATTTTTGTTTTTATTCTTTGCTTTCTGTAAATGGGTCTCCCACTATAGGGTTAGCCCATTAATTAGGTGGCATCCTGCCTTACCCAAGTCACACACAGAATTTCTATAATGACAGCTAAACCTTTGAGCCTCCTGGGAAATTAAATTCATCTGCATTTTTTTGTTTCAGTTCAGGGAATTCTTCTTTAAGCCTCAAGTTTCTAAGCACATCAGGCTTTAACACCCTCCCATAGGGACCAGGTCCTCATTGCCTACCTTCTTTTTAATTGTTCATTATCCAGGCCATGCAGGTGCTCCCTAATTTCCCTGGTGGATAAGAGCCTCACCAGAGTGTGGCACTTTTAATTGTTAGTGTTTCTCATCCATCCTCGAGAGGTAATTGGCCCCAGAGAGAGCCTCCAGGCAAGTAGGTGCTGAAACTTTCTCAATAAATTGCATAACCTATGCAGGGGTATCACAGCAAGTTTGGCTTATTGCTTTTGATTCCTCTCTTGAGACTCACCTGAGTTCAAACATAGGCTGTTACTTCCCTGCTCTCTCATTCTCATGACCAGCTACCCTACAAATGCCTAGATGAGGGTCATTCCTAAAGGAAAGCTCAGTTTTAGGTCATTTGCATTGCCTGAGGACTTGTCTGAAATAAAAATTCTCAGGCCCTATCCCAGACCTACTGAATCAGAAACTCTGGGGTGAGGCCCAGCCAGTAATCTCACCATGTGATGGATGCACAAGAATGTATAACAAATATTGGGGCACACAAAAGCAAGAAAGAGGTTGTACATGTTGGTTTGTTTTTCTTAAATACTAGGCTTGCCCACAGTCAGTTGCACTTGATCAGACTCTAGAAATTCTTTGATAAAGTGAAAAAAAGTAAGCGAGCTCAGAGAAAAGAACACAATTATTAGTTTAGAATGTTAGATCTGTAGGCCTCAGAAGTCTGTTAAACTATTTTCTTTTCAAAGACAGTATCATTGAACAAGGCAAGACATATCAAATAGTGACTGGAGATCATGGAAAGATTACAGCTGCCTGATTTGGGTCCCATTGCCTTTTTTCTTTTTTAAGTTGGCTGCTACTATCAAAATAGATTTCTGGAAATAGTGTTCTTGGTGGGCTACTTTCCAATCCACTGAGTATGCTTTACTTTCACACTGTTTTAGTAGGTACCAGTGGAGCTTTCATATTTGCAGAAATATTGGCTTATGATATTTGGGTTCAGCCAACACTGTCAGGTCCCACAGAGAGGTCAAGGTCAGGATGTATTCAGATTTCTTTGTAGTTCTTTTTTTTAAATTTTGTTTTATTGCTTAAAGTATTACAAAGAGTCTTAGATAAGTCTCCATTTTTTCCCTTGACCTTCTCCCCTCTTCTCCTCCCCCACCCCAGTGTCTTGTGTCCATTGATTATGCTTATATGCATGCATACAAGTCCTTCAGTTGATCTCATACCCTCCTCCCAGTCCTCCCCAGCCTTCCCGCTATAGTTTGACAGTCTGTTTGATGCAGCTCTGCCTCTGTATCTATTTTTGTTCATCAGTTTATAATGTTCTTTATTATCCATAAATGAGAGAGATCATGTGGTATTTTTCTTTCATTGACTGGCTTATTTCACTTAGCATAACGCTCTCCAGTTCCATCCATGCTGCTGCAAATGATAAGAACTTCCTTTTTACAGCAGCATAGTATTCCACTGTGTAGATGTACCACAGTTTTCTAAACCATTCATCTGCTGATGGGCACTTAGGCTGTTTCCAAATCTTAGCTATGGTAAATTGTGCTACTATGAACATAGGGATGCATATATCCTTTCTGATTGGTGTTTCTGGTTTCTTGTGATATTTTCCTAGAAATGGGATCACTGGGTCAAATGGGAGTTCCATTTTTAACTTTTTGAGGAAACTCCATACTGTCTTCCATAGTGGCTGCACCAGTCTGCATTCCCACCAGCAGTGCATGAGGGTTCCTTTTTCTACGCATCCTCTCCAGCACCCTCTCCAGCACTTGTCCTTTATTGATTTATTGATGATAGTCATTCTGACAGATGTGAGGTGATACCTCATTGTTGTTTTGATTTTCATCTCTCAGATGATTAATGACTTTGAGCATGTTTTCATATGTCTCTTGGCTTGCTGAATGTCCTCTTTTGAAAAGTGTCTATTTAGGTCCTTTGCCCATTTTTTGATTGGATTGCTTATCTTCCTTTTGTTAAGTTGTATGAGTTCCCTGTAAATGTTGGAGATTAAAGCCTTATCAGTGATAACATTGGCAAATGTGTTCTCCCATGTAGTCTTTGTAGTTCTTTTTGTCTTTAGAATTCATCTAGTAGGACTGTACAGTCAAAATACTATGTTTTAAGGACACTAGAATGAATTATTGCCTTTCCTTGGTCATATTACCAAGTTGTCATGTAGTTTAATTTGTTTCCAATTAATTCAATTTTTAAAGATAAATTTTATAAAACAATAATTGAAACCA
>PVJC01023945.1:0-25940 GCA_004026665.1 Murina feae | reverse complement strand
GGTTGTCAAAATTGAGAAATACTTAATAAAGCTAGAAAAAATGCAAGAAAGCTGTTAATATTCTTAAATATACAGAGAAAATAGTTTTACTTTCCAATTTGAAAATAAGCATGAGAAAAGATATATCTTAGAAAAATGTAATGGTTAATAGGTTAAGTAAATTTTACCTGATTTCAAAAAAAGGAAGGGCAGAGAGCATACATACAGCCTGTAAATAGTTAAGTTTGATATGAATTAATATAATGAAAACATACATACATGTATCCTCACCGAGAACTCACATTATGCCATGACTCTTTGGAGTACTTTAACATCCATCATACAATTAAGTATTCACAATCTCCCTATGTCACCAGCATTATTGTCTTAGTATTACCCATAGGTATACTGAATCCTAGTGAAATTAAGTTGCATTAATCATCTAATTAGTGGCAGACAGAATTTTTAAAACAAAATAAATACTAATACATTCAGCAATAAAAAAATTGAAATTTGTTTTCCCCAAGAGATAGATTAGAACCAACATCTCAAATGTATATATTATATATATATTTGATATATATTATATACAATACAATGTATACAATACAGTATATATAATACAATATAACTTATATCTTTTATGCTGCTGTTTCTCAAGCTGGAGAAATATATGGATCTCATTTGAAAAAGGAGATACTGTTGCTCCACAGTTTCAACAAAGTATTTTTAAATTATGCTAGCACTTAAATATGTACAAGTGTGAAATCATGTATGAACTCATATTTATAGCAAAGAAAATAAAATAAATCAGTAAAATCCTAATTAACAACATTTTTTCATAATAGATGAGTTGTTTTGGTTTATGTAAAATACCAATTAATTTGCCTATTTTGTGCTTCAGTAGCCCAACTACTGAATTATTTACATACATTATTTCATTAGAACTACTGAAATAATTCTTTTGATTGTGAGCATAGTAGACAATCAGTTGAGTCATCATGATTATATTTTCTTTTTCCCACAAGATTCATTTAGATGAGCCAAACTATACATATAAAAGCCTGAATGACGGGTCAACCAGTTGCTATGATGCACACTGACCACCAGGGGGCAGATGCTCAACGTAGGAGCTGCTCCTGGTGGTCAGTGTGCTCCCATAGCTGGAGCGCCACTCAGCTGACTGATGGGTGCCAGACACCTGGTTAATGGCTGGCAAGTGCAGCTGCGGTGGTGGAAACCTCCCTCACTCTGTGGCAGTGCTACCGGGTGGCAGCAGCAGGCGCAGCAACAGGTGCAGCAGCATTGTCCCTGGCCCGGGCTTGGGCTCCTCCCTGGCCACCTGCCACTTTGCACATTACTGCATCTACTGAGGGTCCTGGATTCCAAGAGGGCACAGGCTAGCCTGAAGGACCCCACTGGTGCACAGATTTGTGCACTGGGCCGCTAGTCATTTAATAATTACCGTCAAAACATTGTCTCTCTAGGATGCTATGTGCAGAGTACTGGTCATAAGCACAATCAAGAGTACAGATAGGGCAGGGCTCGGGCAATACTCATTCAGATAATTCTCAATATGCTGAATGTTTTCAGATTAAGATGGAAAATATATGCGGCATCATGTAATAGAACTCTTGGACCCTAAAAAGTAGAGCACAACATCTCCCTTTTATTTATTTTCTATCTATCTATCTATCTATCTATCTATCTATCTACCTATCTATCTAGATCATTCATATTAAAGAAGTAATTAGAAACCTTCTTAGGTATGGATCCATAATTCTAAGAAAGAGCCATAATTTCTAAGGCCTGAGGCATTGAATACCACCATGGAATCTAGACCCAGGCTGCCTGATTCGACCTCTCTAGCTGTCTGAATTAATTCTCTATGCCACAGTTACCTCATCTTTAAAATGGGGATAAAAATAGTTCTTACATCCCAGAATTGTTGTGAGGATTAAATACGTTAATAGCTATAAAGCATTTAGAACGGTGGTTGGTACACAAAGACATGCCTAGATATTATAACTTATCTATTCATCCTCTAAAATATAAGAATCTATATTTTTTACTTTTTAGTAATAAAGAACACAGAATCATTGATGCAAATCTATTTCTTAATATGACTCTCATTAAAATGTGGAATGACAGAGAGCCATATTCATTTCATTATCATATAAATCAATTAATCTCAGCTATTTCATAAAGCAACCAGTCTATTAACCATAAACCCTGAAGGTTTAGGAAAATCAGGGGCTGACAGTGCAGATGTGTCCAGAAGGACAATTCCAACATTCAGCTTAAAATGACCATGTCCACAGGTTGCTAACCACCATCAAAAGGAATCTTAGGAAGGATAATGGTAGAAACTATTAGAGTTTGTCATAACCCTGTGACATCAAACTTTAGAGTTGAGGGAGATAAGTAACTCACCCAAGATCAGACAACTAGAAAGTCATGGCCCTGGGCTTGAAACAACCACCAGTCTGGCTCCAAGCCCCTTTGTCATTCATTATCATGCTGTCTCCAGACCAAGGATGGCAGAGAAAGACTGTGGGAGTGGGTCAGGGGAACCACTCTGGTTTTCTGTTGCTAAGGCCAGCCCTGTTTGCTTGGGTAGCTTTAGAGAGAACAAGAGGAAATAAAGAGAGCTCTCAACAAGTTATCCCATGGACTCAGCTGGATTTCTCGTGAAGCTTAAGTCAACTCAGGGTGTGAACTCAGTCATTACTTATTGGCTGACTGTGTAGTTCATGGGTTCACATCTGAATAGGGATGCATAGAGACTTTGCAACAAGCACAATTTGCCATAAGTTTGTCATGAGGGGTAAAGACAATCATTGTGTTTGCAGGATGAGCTACCACTGTCCTGACATGAGATGGTCTTATGCAGTTCTTGTGAGAAAGGGCCTCTCTGAGGAATGTTTCCAGTGAGGAAATTCAGGCCCTGGGATACTTGTATTTGAAGAAGGCAACAAACAGGCAACTGAGTGAAGTCCTCAGGGCTGCATCTTCACTTGGGGGTGCAATATCTTCAGATTCAAAGGCATGAATTCTCCATTTCCTACCCCCAAGTTTGCGCATGTGGAGACTGAGGGTGTAATGTTTGTCTAGTATGTTGTGTTTTGAGCTCTCATGGGACCTCTCCAACACTTGGCCAGGTAGAGTCTTCTATTCATTGCTTCTCCTCTAATCTTTTTCCCACTTTAGGAAGAGTCATGGAAGATCCTGCACTAAGGTTGCAGGCACCCCAGGTCTTTCTATTTCTGTCTGCATCTCAAGGCCTGAGAAAGAAGCACACATTTGAAACAGGAGTGGTGTGCATACATTCAGCCCTGTGGACCTTCCAACGAAGACAGACAAGGCAGTTGGAATCTAGCTAATCAAAGTCAACTCCAGTCCCTGGGCTTGATAAAGCCACCTTAACACAGAGGATAGAAGTGAGCAGCTCCACACCTTGACTTAGCAAAGGACAAGAGGAAATAAACACATGGATTCAGGTTATGGTTGGAGAGAAGTTTCCCGGCAGAAACGATTCTTCAAGATAGGCTCAATGTATCCAGGTCGAAAGAAGGAGATGTTCCAGTAAGAATTGATTGCTGGGTAAGGAAGTGGAATCACTTTCTCTGAAGGACTGTAAAGATAGAATTAATTTCCTCCTGTCTAGGATGGGTTAAATAGATCCTTTTGAAGGGAAGAAAATGGATCAGAGTTGCTATCAAGGTCCTTCCTAGCCCTAGTGATTCTGCAGTTTCTCCATCGTTTGAAATAAGGAAAGTTCAACTCCGAATGCATTTTGGAAAATTGAGAAGTCCAGATGGATTTTGCCTGGACTTATAAGTGATCTGTTTGCACATGAGGTGGGAAGTAATTCATATTATAGAAAACACTCTATATTTGGTACCTTATCAAATAGCAACTTATGAGTACAATGAGTACAGCAAAATGCATTAGGTCATTCAAAAAGGCATTCAAGATAAATGTAGTCTGGTCAGAGTGGCCCAGTTGGTTGAGGGCATCCTGTGCACCAAAAGTTTGCCAGTTCAATTCCTGGTCAGGACACATACGTGGGTTATGGGTTTGATTCCTGGTCAGCAACCAATTGGTGTTTCTCTCTCACACTGATGTCTCTCTCTCTCTCTTTTTCCCTTCTCTCCCTAAGCATCCCCTTGGGTGAGGATTTACAAAATAAAAGATAAATGTTACACTTTAGCATACTTTAGGACAATATTCTAGTGTGAAATCCATTCCAGGAATACTAGGAAAAGTTCCAGACATGGAGGAAGCAAGAGAAATATCAAGAGATAATCAATTGCAATAGTCACTTCTTGGAAAAAAAAGCAGATTAGAAAGACAGTTATCAGTTTGAAAATAGGAAGCCTGAAGGGCAAGACTGAAGTCTGTAAAACCATGAAGATCAGAGGTTGTTAAACTCAGGATCCCGGAACTGGGGAGAGCCTCCTTTAATTCAGAAGAGGCAAGACTGCTTCTTCTCAAAGAAGGTATTTGTTTTTCACAATTAGTAAATTCGTGGAACTCCTTATCTGTAATTAGCAATAAGAAGATTTAAACGGCTTGAACAAAAACAAAACAAACAAAAAAACAACTTAGCCTTGGTCAGCGTAGCTCAGCGGTTAGAGCGTTGGCCTGTGCACCAACAGGTTGCAGGTTTGATACTCAGTCCGGGTCAGAGTGTGTGTGGGAGGCAACTAATCAATATGTCTCTCTCATCAATGTTTCTCTTGTTCCCTTTCCCTTCCTCCCTCCTGCCCTCCTTTTCTCCCTCCCTTTTACTCCCTCTAAAAATCAATGGAAAAATATCCTTGGGGGAAGATTAAAAAGAAAAAAAACAAAACAAGAAGATTTAAATGAATTAAATGAATTGCGGGTCAAGTTACTAATTGTCATGAAGGAAAGTGGGATGTTTAACCACCTGATGTCGGCAGTGAGAACACTCACACCACTCACAATGCATGCTTATACCACTATCCTACGAGCAGGGAGCTCTGGGCTTGGTAGACCTTGGGTCACTGCGATGATGACTTAAGAGCCCTCCCAGGTGGGGGCTGCCATCATCTCCAAGGAAACTGTGTGCATTTAAGGCAGGTTAAAGTCCTTGTCAATTTGAGGAAATAACTGTTTTCAAATTATTGGTTTTATGCCAAACAAATGAATATCACACATCATTTATGTTATTTCACAAGGCCAAAATTAGGGGTAAAAGTATCTTTTCCTAGCCTCTTAAAGTGCTTAAGTATGTTTTGGTCGTTCCTCTAAATATTTATGATTCACAAATGGTCTTTCCCCTAAGTGCCTTTTGAATCATATTTAATCAGCGTTTATTTATTTATTCATAGCGAACACTTATTGAATGGCAATATATCGATATTGGGATATAGGTATTAATAAAATGTGGTCTCTGCCCTCCAGGAGTTCACAGTCAAATGGATAAATCACGGGATGACTGGTGAGGGCTGTGTCCAGAGGGTGCTCTCAGTGTCTGGCCCTCATCCCAGTCCTGACCGTTCCTGGGCACCTGAGACACCTTCCAGAGGTTGATGAAAGAAGGAACCACGAAAGGAGACAAAAACAATGATCAACTGGTTTTACAGAACCTGGAAAGAATGGTGTTCTTGACACCACAAAAAGAGAGTAGTCTGATGCTGGGGGGAGCTCAAATCGAACGAGGCTCTGATCTGGGCAGCCAGGAGATCATGGGTGACCTGGCAGATGCAACAGAGTGGCTGCCTGTAAGGATGAGAACAGGATGGAGTGAGGAAAGTATCTCACCTGTGGGCATCATCTACTTGCCTGAGGGGTTAGTCCTTTGGAATTAGTGCTATTGAGGCACAAAAATAGTTAGGTAGATAGGAGTGGGACCATGGGAAGGGAAAGCAAAACCCAAGAGGTGGAGTTACTAAGACTCCCCACCTGGATGGGGAAGGAAGGGCCTCTGTGGGAGACACCAGCTTTACAATGTATGAAAGACAACAAGGCTTAAAACCAATCCCAAGAATGTTATTAAGGCAGAATTCTTCGAAAAGACCAATCAGGGACTAGCAAGACTGTCTCCACCCCTTAAATTAAAAGGCACTTGCTTCCTCTTGCCCTCTCTGTCTCTCCTGGAGGAGCCACAGCGGATACCTGCCATTCCTGGTGCAGGAAAGCACATCCTCCGCACATGGACTTTTAGACTTTAATTAGCTTGGATGCTAAACTACTCTGGGCGCTGGTAAATGGGGCTTCCCATCGCCCACGTGGTGTATGGCCTTGTGGGACTCTACACATAGACTAATAGACTTTAGTTTGCATGAATGCTCTCAATAAACTTTGCTCCAATTAATTGTTTTTGTCTTCATTGTTTTTGAGAGACAAGAACTCACACTCAAACGTCCACATTTCTGGCTCCACTACACCTTAACTATTCAGCATCTTAGCACTGACATAACCACGTTGCATTTGTTGTACCCTATACTCATCATAGCCTCATGAATAGACAGGATAGGTATTTTATCCCCAGTTTCCATAGCGGTGATTCACCATTAAATTTTTTTTTTAAAGAGTGCTGAGTTAAAAAGAAAATGGCTAGCTGTTGTTTTCATTGCATTTTGTCAGAGGTCAGAAAGAAGAATCAAAATCCAGAGGCAGATAAGAGCAAGGCCTTGTTATGAGGAAAAGCAGAGGAAGCCAGAAGCCTGAGGTTGGGAGTGGACATGGAGGGCAGAAGGGTGGGTGCATCTTGTGCTATCTCAAGGGATGAGGCCTAGGATGTACGTGAAAATCACTTTGGGGGATTTTTTTTTTTAAAAAAACACCCATCCTGGACCCAACCCCAGAGATGCTGATGGTGTTTTAAAAGAATTCTTCTCATAATTTATATAGCCAGGATTGAGAACCATGACTAAAGGTGTCAACTAGTACATTTTCAGGGATTGTTGTGAAGATAATTTATGTAAGGTTCCTGGCACTTAGTAGGCACACAATAAATGTTGGTTTCCTCTCCATCTTTTTTACTACCTACTACATAATTTAAATATATAACAATGGCTCTCTACCCCTCCCCCAAGACACCATCCATATATTCTGCAAGCCTTGCAAGAAATGTGTCCTTGCTTTCAAAATTGTGACCTATGAGATCATTGCGAAAGAAAACCAATTTTTAACCATCATTTTCTTTATTTTGCCAAAATTGCACTTTTGAGTCTATTGTTGGCAGGGACCGCAGCATCATTTGTAAGCATTATCTCACAGTCGACGCTGGCATTGTGGAAACCTGACATAAAACATTCTTTCTATCCTGCTTTGATATTGATTTAATATCAGAAGAGCATTTTCTCTTCATCTCAACCAGATGCTAAAAGGAACTTGAGGTGCATAAGAAGGACATTTCCTGCGCAAGATAATGATCATTTAACCTACAATAAGTCAACTTTTTCCTTTCACTTGAAATATCTTGTTGCATTCTTATAGTTAGGGACATATAACTGAGGATTAAGAGGCAGAAGGATTCTAAATAATAAAGTAAATCTAAAGGACACATTTACCTATTCAATTTATGTGTATCCTTCATTTTTCCAGTTTTATTGAGATATAGTTGATAAGTAATGTTGTGTAAGTAGAAGGTGTACAGTATGATGATTTGATATGCATGTGTATAGTGAAATAATGACCCCATAAAAGCTAATTAACACATCCATCAATGCACACAGTCACTATTTTATGTGTGTATGTATTAAGGCAAAAACATTTATGATCTTAGCGTTTTTGTTATGGTTGCTTTAAAAATCTTGTCAGACAGATTGAAATCAAGATGGTGGCATAGGTAAACACCTGAAATTGCTGTCTCACACAACCATTTCAAAACCACAACGAAAAGAAAAAAACGAACACTACCCTGAACCACAGGAAGGCTGGCTGAGTGGAAATTCTACAACTAGAAAGAAAAAAGCACACTGAGACTCAGAGGAGGTGTCGAAGTAAAGTGCAGAGGTATGGAGGCATGCGCAGAAAGGGCTTGAGGAAAGGGCTGGCAACTGAGGATGCGGTTGTCTTTTTCAATCAGGAGGGAGTCACAAACTCCTGACGGCTCTGAACTCCAGTTCCGGGCGAGTTTCTGGGGATCCAGATTCATATGGGGAGAAACTGGACTGACTATCTGGCACCAGGAGGAACTCCAGAGTGGCTTTCTCTCAGCAGTGCTTACACAATTACTGCAGGACACTGATACCCGGTGACTCTTAGGGCAGGGCTGAGAATCAGCCATAGCTGTTTGCTCTGCCCTGTTGATTCCCCAAGACCCCACCCCACCCAGGCTGTGTGCAGAGGCTTTTGCATATAAAAGACTGGGTAGCCTCAGGCAGAAGCTAAATTAGCACCTCCTTAGAGATCCAAGAGCCAGTGTACCCAGTGGTCAAAGTGGGACCATCCAGATTACAACTCCTCAGATCCATAAGGGACACACTCAGGGTGCAGACTCAGTGAGCACCAAAGCCCCACTGAAGCAACTCTTGCCCCAGAAGGATGTCTCCAGCACAGAACTTCTCCCACGTAGACACAGCTGATTCTCATAGCCACGTGGTCTGGAGGTCAATTCCTCCCAGTGATACCAACAACAATCAAGGCTTAGCTACAATAAGACTGTGCACAAAGCCTACAAAAGGGCGCACCAAGAGTGTCCACCTCAGGTAATTGGAGAGGCTGGGCCATTGGGCCCTATAGGACACCTAGCACAGAAAGCCACTTTATCAACCCAGGGAAGCAGCCAAAATGTGGAGACAAAGAAACAGGTCACAAATGACAGAAACAGAAGAAAGCAAACTACTGGATATGGAGTTCAAAACCATGGTTATAAGGTTTTTCAAGAATTTTCTAGAGACCGCCAATAAATTTAGTGAGACCCTTGAGGATATGAAAAAGGGCCAACTAGAAATTAAGCATACACTGACTGAAATAAAGAATAATATACAGAGATCCAACAGCAGACTAGAAAATCACAAGAATCAAGTCAAAGATTTGAAATACAAAGCAGCAAAAAACACCCAACCGGAAAAGCAAAAAGAAAAAAGAACCCAAAAATATGAAGATAGTGTAAGGAGCCTCAAGTGTACCAACATAAGAATTATAGGGGTGCCAGAAGAAGAGAGAGAGCAAGGTATTAAAAACCTATTTGAAGAAATAATGACAGAAAACTTTCCCTACCTGCTGAAAGAAATAGATTTACAAGTCCAGGAAGCACAGAGAACTTCAAACAAAAGGAATCCAAAGAGGACCACACCAAGACACATCATAATTAAAATGCCAAGAGCAAAAGACAAAGAGAAAATATTAAAAGCTGCAAGAGAAAAGCAGTTAGTTACCTACAAGGGGGCACCCATACGACTGTCAGCTGATTTCTCAACAGAAACTTTGCAGGCCAGAAGGGAGTGGCAAGAAATATTCAAAGTGATGAATAGCAAGAACCTACAGCCAAAATTACTTTACCCAGCAAAGCTATCATTCAGAATTGAAGGTCAGATAAAGTGCTTCACAGACAAAAAAAAGCTAAAAGAGTTCATCACCACCCAACCAGTATTATATGAAATGCTGAAAGGTATCCTTTGAGAAGAGGAAGAAGAAAAAGTAAAGATAAAAATTATGAACAACAAATACATATCTATCAACAAGTGAATCTAAACATTAAGTAAATAAAAAATCTGATGAATAGAATAAACTGGTGAATATAATAGAGTCAGGGGCATAGAAAGGGAGTGGACTGACAAGTCTCAGGGGGAAAGGGGTGTTGGCGGTGTGGGAAGAGACTGGACAAAAATTGTACACCTATGGATGAGGACAGTGGGGAAAGGGATAAGGACAGAGGGTGGGGTGGGAACTGGGAGGAGGGGTTCTATGCAGAGGGGGGGAGGAACAACTGTAATAATCTGAATAATAAAGATTTAAAAAGCAAAAGAAAAATCTTGTCAGACAATTTTACTATCTGATTTGTATAGTGTTTATGTGAATTCATTTCCTTATCAAGTTGTGCTTTTCCTGCTTCTTGTTATGACAGGTGAATTCTTTTTTGTATTCTCTACATCGTAGATATTATATTAGATTTTTGTTCCTATTCAAGTCTCTTATTTTATATCTTTTATTATTGATTTCAGAGAGGAAGGGAGAGGGAGAAAGATAGAAACATCAATGATGAGAGTGAATCATTGATTGGCTGCCTCCTGCATGCCCACATTAGTGATTGAGCTTGCAATCTGGGACTCAAACCATGTCCTCCGAGTTCATAAGTTGATGCTCAACCATGAGCCATGCTGGCTGGGCAAATCTCCTGTTTTATTAGGAAGTCATTCTTGGTCAAGTTTAGTGTATAAGGCCTGGCTTATACTTACATTTGTGAACTGTAATTACAATGACAATTTATTGTTCAGGGCCCTGTCAATGCTATTCTGGACTACTTCATATTTCACTAAGGTTCCAAATTTTACTAAGCATGCATTTATTTCTACTTAGAAGAGTGAAACCTCAATATGGACATATATTTTACTAGAGGCCCGGTGCACGAAATCGTGCACAGGTAGGGTCCCTCAAGGTGGCCTGCCGGGATTGGGCCCCAGCTCGCACCCCCAGGATCACAGCCCCAGTTTGCGCCCCGAGGCTTGCAGCCCCACAGCCCCACCTGGCACCCTGCTGTGGCCTGACACTGCCCCCTCACCTGCTCCACCATCCTGCCTACAGGGTGATAGATCAAGGCTGGACCCCCTCTCCTCCAATCTGGCTCTCTCAGCTCCTGGGAGCCAGGCAGTGGCCCCATCCCCTGTCACCTTCCCTGGTCATCGTCTGCAGGGTGATTGGCGGGGCGATTAGGATCCCCGCTTGCACCTGCTTTGGCTTGGCACCACCCACTCACCTGCTCCACCATCCCACTGCAGTCCTGCTCTTGTCAGGGCCCATTGGGGCCAGCAGCACCTCCACTGCTGCCTGCTGCCAGCACCACATCGCCGACACCCTCCATGTTCTGTGCTGCCTCCTGGTGGTCAGCATATATCATAGCAAGCAGAACTTCCTGTAGAAAAATTTGCATATTAGGCTTTTATTATATAGAATACCCCATGTGTTAGCATTGAAGACCAAGTGAACATCAAAATAATGACCAGGATTCCTGGCTGGGAGGAGAAGGAGCAAATGAACAGTTCTGGGGTCAGAGAAGAAGCAGCAGTCGGACTTAATCTCAGGTAGCAGTCGTTTGCTGGTATGAGGTCTCTTGGTACCTATGGGTTAAGATGTGTCATCTCAAAAATACTTACTGCATCTCAGAAGTGTTTGCCCAGTGGCCCAATGTGGATTCAAATGTAGGACTTCAGACTCTGGAGCTGGAATGCTCTCTTTCAGAAGGTAAGACATAAAACAACATGATCTGAACCCATTAACAAATTAGTTACCTTTACTCGTTTAAAACGTGGTTGCAGAAGTTTTCCCTCGCATTTGTGATCTTGTTTGTGACTCATCTATTTAAAGTGGACGGTGACACTTTAGAGACAGGTAGGTAAACGTCTGTGCTTACGGAATCCATGAATCTCTACAGACCAGGCCTCTGACCATTGATTACTACTACTGAAATAATTTTACATGTTTAGGCCTTTTGCTACTTTTCAAATGATCTTTGATTAAGTTTTAGGACATGAAATAATTCAATATTCACATGTGTGGAATGCTGAATTAGGTTTCATTTTTAAATAGATTCAGTGTGATAAAATGAATCTCTCTGTTGGTCTTTCTTCTTATTTATTTTCTTTAATTTTTTATTATTTTTTTAAAATATATTTTATCGACCCTTCACAGAGAGGAAGAGAGAGAGACAGAGAGCCAGAAACATCAATGAGAGAGAAACATCGATCAGCTGCCTCCTGCACACCTCCCACTGGGGATGTGCCCACAACCAAGGTACATGCCCTTGATCGGAATCGAACCTGGGATCCTTCAGTCCGCAGGCCAACACTCTATCCACAGAGCCAAACTGGTCAGGGCTCTCTATTGGTCTTTCTAACGTAATCTTGAAAAAATCAAATATTGACATCTACTAATAGACCTTCCATAACCTCTGATATAGCTATGACTTTTTCTTTCTTTCTTTCTTTCTTTCTTTCTTTCTTTCTTTCTTTCTTTCTTTCTTTCTTTCCTTCCTTCCTTCCTTCCTTCCTTCCTTCCTTCCTTCCTTCCTTTCTTCCTTCCTTCCTTCTCTCTCTCTCTCTCTCTCTCTCTCTCTCTCTCTCTCTCTCTCTCTCTCTCTCTCTTTCATTTTCAAATACTCCCCCAGGTACTTAAAAAAAAAAAAGCTTGTAAGGTAAAAACTGAAATTTGAAGAAATAACTTGTTCAGAGTCACACAGGTAGTAGCAAGATTTGAACCGAAGGTTTTCTCAAGAACTTTGCAATATGCTTGGCTGCCTCTCACTTTTTCTTACTGATGGCAGAGTGGAACAGTCTGGCAAGCATTCTGAAAATGAGATGGACTATTCCAACAATAGCTTTTTTCAGTAAAGCAAATATTTAGGACTACTATAGGAGAGACTTATTTGCAGAATTATGAAAATTGTGTTATTAACATAACGCTTATTAGATTTGTTCTCTAAACCAGTGATCTGATTAAGCTGCAATTCCCGTGTCTCAGAGCAGCAATTCAGACCCTTTGGCCAGCAGAGGGCAGCACTAGGCTGGCTCATGGATGATGGTCTCAAGCAGGACTAACACCATCCTGACCTGACTCTACTAATCACCTGGTGCAGCTCATCACAAGCCCCTGAGTGGTATTGCTGGCCTGGCTCTGTAAGTCAAGAAGGGTCTAGCGGGCATGAGAATAGAAGAAGGGTGCCCTTTCTTTTTCTCAGGCTTCCTCTCTGGTCCTCTGCATGTTTACAGAATGGAAAAAAAAAGTTGGGACAATTCTGAACCAAATACACATTTTCTCAAGTAACTCATTCCACATAGTGATCCTGTCAGTAACTGATAGCACAGTTTTCTGTATCAAACACATTAATTGTCGTCTTCAAAAGTATTTCTGACTTTATGTCCTGCAGCAAAAATTACAAATGCTTTCTTGGAAGCTAGATGAAATTAGAAAAAAAAATCTTAAGTTTTTATGCAACACGCCAGTGACTTTTGGGAAGAAAACAGTCCTCATCAGGGAAAAAATGCTGTGCTTTAAAAAACAACACAGATAAAGAAATAGCAGCTTTGTGACATGGTAGAAGTCAATTGGTAAAGATTTTTTAATATACAATTTTATATTGAGCTTTTATCGTTTAATTTTTAATAGTATTAAAATAAGAAGTATTAATATATAGAACATTATTATTCAAATAGAATTTTTAAAATTAAATTTTAATTGGTAACATTTTCAATAAGGACATAGAGCGATTGTCTGCTCCAAATTCATGACTTGACAAATGGAATTTTGGAAATAAAGCTTAAGCAGTGACTTATTTTTGCCTGGAAACTTGTTAGAGGATCCTAGGGAGAAATGCTAATCTGAATTAAAAAGTTAGACAGTTTGACAGGTAAAATAAGAGGGTTGGAGTATACATTTGGAACAGAGCAAGCAAACAAAACCATCAAGCAAGCAAAACCATTTTCTGTCCTTTCCTCCCTCCCTCTTGGTCTTCTTGCATTACTCCTTCCTGCTTGCTTTGCTTTCCTAAACATATTACTTTTGACCTCATTCTGTAAATCAAAGATGAAAAAGGTAAGCATGATACATTTGTGAATGTTATTAACATTTTGGATTGTTACGTTGAACTCTTAGTAGCTTCTGAGCTTAAAACCAAAGCAAAATAAATTTACAAAATATAATTTGTAATTAAATAAAATGATCAGAAAAGAACAAAGACTAGCCCAGTTTGTAAATTCTGAAACAACCTGCATATAAACATAAGGACTCTAATCATCCGTAAAACTGCAAAGATGTGATATAGCAGTTACCCCGGAGTGTAAATCTGTGACTGCTGATGGAGGAGCCTGAAGGGTAACAAAATTAACAGAATCTTGGTTTTGTTTTTTCGATTGGAAGGCAGGCTAGGAGAATTAAATGATTTGCCTTGTAAGTAGCAGGGCCACTGTCTTTGGTTTCAATGTTCTGTCTGTCCTTTAAATCTGTTGCTTTGAAACCTCAAATTGAGTTTGGACACAATGGACTTTAGAACGCAGATCTCGCCTTGGGAATATCTACACAGTAATTTTATTTTATTTACATTATATACTGGCTATTAATTTAGTAAGGGATTGTCTAAGAGTGTAATTAGTGTAAGTTAGAGTGAATGTGTGAAACACAGGACAGAGGCATTTGGTTGTGATCCTGTACTTCATATGCTATAGAGTTGCTTTTTCTATTCCAGCTGTATCTTTAAAAATACATCAAATGAATTCTATGGAGAACGAACGAACAGTATCGGTCGTGCATGATAGGGCTCTGGTCCATTGAGTTGTTTTGTGAGGCACAGCAAATATAAAAACGTGACAAAGAACAAATGTTCCCTGCTCTGCAGAGGTGCACTGAATTCTGCCACTGCTAAGGTAATTTATAATAGATAATTATAGAAATAAATGAGCAGTCCAGTCACTCATGTGCTTCAAATCACTCACTGAGCACAAAGCTCCATGCGCGGAGGAGAAGGGGCGTGAAGGGCCTCATTCAATGCCTGTGAGGACTCAGCTCACCGCGAGGGCTCCTGGAAGAGTTTGCAGCTGAAGGTTTTGTGGGCGAAAGAGGCTTCCTATCTCCTTCACATTATTGACTCGGTGAAGCATTTGCTCAAGCAAAAGGGGACTAAGCACTCTAATCATCCGTAAAACTAATTAACTTCTTTTTTTTCTTTCAGAAAGTCTTATCAGATTTCTCCTTTGTAGCTTTCATCCAATTCCTCAGGACTCAAGGACTTGAGAGTGGTTATCAAAAAATGTATTAAGCAATCAAAAATGTCTTCGAAGGAGAGGTGCCTTTGCAGCCCTGAAAAGCTCCAGTCTCAGAGGCTTGCACCAGGGATTTGAACCCTGGGTCTTCCCCCAGCTCTCATCTTGGATGGGCTGTTTATAACTTTAGCTTGTAGTTTCCACTTCCGTAAAATGGGGTGAACAGAAGTGACCTTGTGAAGTTGTTAAAGATGAGAGATGTAAGTATACTGTGCTTGACCCCAAAGAGCAGCTAGCGTGACTGATGTAAAACAGCAATGGTGCACAAGGTGATTCTAGTGGCCAAACAGAAGTGTGTGACCTGCAATGCAGAGGACACAGCATTCCTGCAAGTTTGGCCCCGAGAGGCCTGGGAGTCTGGAACTGGACAGAGATGATCTGGGTGCAAGAATTTTATAAGGCTTACTACAGGCCCGATACACAAAAATTTGTGCATTCGCAGGGGGGGATGGGGGATTGGGGGTAGGGGTTGGGGTGAGGGAGGAGAGGTGTCCCTCAGCAGAGCCTGTGCCCTCTCCCAGTCTGGGACCCCTTCGGGTATGTCCACCTGCTGGCTTAGGCTCACTCCCCTGGGGATCAGGCCTAAGCTGGCAGTCAGACATCCTTAGCGCTGCTGAGGAGGCAGGAGAGGCTCCCACTACCACCACTGTACTGGCAGCTGGCAGCCTGTCTTGTGGCTGAGCAGAGCTCCCCCTGTGGGAGCACACTGACCACCAGGGGCAGCTCCTGCATTGAGCGTCTGCCCCCTGGTGGTCAGTGTGTGCCATAGAGACGAGTCATTCCCAGTGGTTCTGCTGTTAAGGTCAATTTGCATATTACCCTTTTATTATATAGGATTTGGCAGATGGTAAATCTTTTAATGGAAATCAGACAATGTTATGGGCAAGTCTGGTCCAGTAAGTACTTTAACAAAGGTTTATAGACCCTGAAAGGAGAAGACACCTAAGCCCACTGCATTTGCCTGGGGATGATGAGGTGAGGGTGGAGGGGATAGAGGAGCTAATCAGGAGGGTCTGCCCAACTGTAACTTCAGTGCGACTTCAAAGGTGTGGTCCTGTCCTTACTCTTGGAAGCAAGTTTAATCTTCCATGCAAATTAGAACCTGGCCCATGCCGACCTCAGAACCCTACATACTCGAAGCACGAAACAGCCTTCACTATTTGCTCTCAGCTTATTTCTTTTTAGATAGAGAATTCATCTATTCCTACCCCAACCCCGGAAAACAGCCTATGAACATTCAACCAGTTTATGAGTGAACTGTAAAGTTCACAGTAAGTGCACTATTAAATGAGGGAAATATGAGAAGTGACAAGGTAAGAGAAGGATTAAACTATTAGCCATAAAATTATGTGCCCAAAGATATTTCATCACCATTATGAAAATCCATTTGTATTCTTTTTTTATAGTGTTTTAAAATTAACTGAAATACTTTTAGAATCAAAGAGGCAATGGTTCCCTAGCTGTTTTGGCTCCATAGATAAGAGTGTCAGCCTGTAGACTGAAGGATCCCGGGTTCAATTCCAGGCAAGGTTGCAGGCTCAATCCTCAGTAGGTGTTGTGCAGGAGATAGCCAATCAATGATTTTCTCTCATCATTGATGTTTCTGTCTCCCTCTCCCTCTCCCTTCCTCTCTGAAATCAATAAAAGTATATATTAAAAATAAGTAAAGAGGCAATGTTCCAGTTGAACACTATACTAAAAAAAGTAATATGCACCAAACATTCTAAGTATATAATACTGAGTAATAAAAACAATATAGGCAAAAACAATTACAGAAAAATTGTTTCTATAATTGGCAGAAGCAATATTTAACCCCAGTGATACTTAGAGGAAAGCCTTGCCCAAAGTTAATCTTTGAAAATCAATTTCAATTTTAAAAAAGAAGAAACACTACATATTCAAAACAAGATAACAGAAAGGACAGTGGTTCAAAAGACTTCTTTACTTCAAAGTAATTTATTCATCTACTTACAATGGTTAAATGACATTTTCCTAAAATATATGACTTTTCAAAGCCTAATTGAAGTTTCTTTTTGTTGATATGATGTCAGAACAATAAATCATTATGATTGTGAAAAAGAAAAGTTAATCTTAATTTATAAAATATTTGTAACTTGAAAGGTTGTCCACTAGTTTTAGTCAATCAATCAGAACATCTATACTAATAAAAAGGTAATATGCTAATTAGACTGGGAGACCTTCTGGATATCTTTCCAGACAAAGCCATGATGGTGGGGCTGAGGCAGAGGCAGTTAAGGGCAATCAGGCCAGGAGGGGAGGATAGTTGGGGGTGATCAGGCCGGCGCGGGGGGGAGGGTGGTGGCAGTTGGGGGTGAGAAGGCTGGCAGGAAGAGTGGTTAGGGGGTGATCAGGCAGGCAGGCAGGTGAGTGGTTAGGAGCCAGTGGTCCAGGATTGAGAGAGGGATGTCCAAGGGATCAGGCCAAAATTGGCAGTTGGACATCCTCCGAGGGGTCCCAGATTAGAGAGGGTGCAGGCTGGGCTGAGGGACACCTCCCACTTCCCCATGCACAAATTTCATGCACTGGGCCACTAGTCCTATATTATAAAAGCACTAGGGGCCTGGTGCACAAAAATTAGTGCACTCAGGGGGTCCCTGAGCCTGGCCTGTGCCCTCTCACAGTCTGGGACCCCTTGGGGGATTTCCACCTGCTGGCGTGCCTGGCCAGCCTGGGTGAGGGGCTGATGACTGTTTGCAGGCTGGCCAAGCCCCCCAGTGGGAACCCTCACCCCATGGGGGTGTGGCCAGCCTGGGTGAGGGGCTGAGGACCATTTTCAGGCTGCCCACATCCCCTTCAGGGTTTGGGTCCCTACTGGGGTGCCTGGGCAGCCTGGGTGACGGGCTGATGGTTGTTTGAAGGCTAGTCAAGCCCCCTAGTGGGGACCCTCACCCCATGAGGGTGTGGGTAGCCTGGGTGAGGGTCTGAGGGCCGTTTTCAGACTGCCTGCAGCTCCCATTGACCCAACATCCAAGCGTGGCTGGCTGGAATTAGGCTTCTGGGGTTTATTTATCTTCTATAATTGAAACTGTGTTGCCTTGAGTGGAGGCCTAGGCAGGCAACGAAGCCTCCTGTTTGCTTCAGTTCCGTGGCTTCTATAATTGAAACATTGTTGCCTTGAGCAGAGGCCTGGCTGGCCTAGGCAGGCAGTCTCCTCCATTGTTGGTGCAACAGAAGCCTCTTCTTTGCTCTAGCTCTGTGGGTGCTGGCTGCCATCATGGCTGGGTTAATTTGCATACAGTTGCTCTGATTGGCTAGTGGGCATGGCTTGGCTGGTGGGTGTGGCTTAGGTGTAACAGAGTGAGGGTCAATTTACATATTATTCTTTTATTAGATTAGATAATATGCAAATTGATCAGATGGCAGAACAGCTGGTTGCTTTGACATGCACTGACCACCAGGGGGCAGACACTCAATGCAGGAGCTTCCCCTTCGTGGTCAGTGCGCTCCCCCAGGGGGAGCACTGCTCCACCAGAAGCCGGGCTCACAGCTGCCCAGTGCAGTTGGGGCAACAGCAGGGAGTGGGCCTAAGCCATCAGTTGGACATTCCCTGAGGGCTCCCAGGATGCAGGCCAAGCTGAGGGAACCACCCCTTCCCCCCCCTCCCCCCCAGTGCACAAATTTCGTTTTAGTCAATCAATCAGAATATCTTTTCAATAACTGAGTTGGGTACTGACATACTGCCATGTCTTCTGAAGGCTGAAGCTTGGAACTAGAGCAGCTCTTCCACTACATCTCAAAGACCCCCTTTAAAGTAGCATCTGACATGGCTGCGTTTCAGCAGGATGCCTCAGGGAGAGCCTGTTTTAAGACTGGGCATTCTCCTCTCACCCTGGAAAGTGAGATGTAGACATTTTTCTCCTACCCAGCTTTGCTGTTGAAAGATGATTTTTTTCTGTTATGGTTCAGACCATGTAGAGATGTAAGTTCTTTTTATCTTAATCCTCAAATCCCTGGAAAGAAATTTAGATTGGTCCAAGGTGGGATAATCTACTGTAGTTTCCAGGAATCCCACACCTTGATCAGTTCATGTATGTATTGCCTCATTTGTTCCTGAAAGTAGTACTTAATGGGTTCTCAGTACCTGTGGGTTTTCTCACACTCACGCTTAAGCGTCTGTAATGGTCTTTAGAGTGACTTGCAATTGCCTGTTTATCCTTTTCTCTTTGGGCCTTTCCCTCCTCTTCATCTGAGTGCATCCAATGATCAGAGTTACCTGGGATGAGGAGAGTGAGGAACGGGGCTGCGGGATGGTGAGAAACCACACATTGCTCTGGTGAAAAGCTGGGTAGTGTAGCAGGATAATGTCAGGGCCCAAGCAAATGTTAAAATTATTAAATCCTGTATATCTTTAAACAGACTTCTTACACCAAAAGTGTGCCTCGAAACAATGGCCTTTTCTTTATTTTTTAAAAAAATTATGGGCTATAAAAGCGCTACTGGGCACCAACTAGTTTCGCAGCCAGTGAGAGACCGCACTTTTGGGGCCAGAGCACTTGGAGCAAGGCGTGCAGGCAGCAGCTGGGGCGGTTGGTGCGGAACGTTACCGGCGCGGGCCAGGCGCCGGTGGTCGGAGGAACGCGCCGCGACAGCGCGGGGAAGCTTTAGGCCAGAGCACGGGCGGCCCCGCGCGCCCGGAAGAAGCGGAGCATTGTGGGAAGCGCCCGCAGTTTCGGCGGGTTCCGTTAAAATGGCGCCCTTGTCGCCCGCGGTTTCCGCGGGGCCTTAGGTTTTGGGGGACACCGGGAGCCCGCGGGGCACGTGGCGGGCACAGGCTGCGGGGCACGTCGGGGCCTCCTGAGCGCGCCGGCCTCGAGGCTGGCGGGCTCGGGCCGGCGGCTCCGCGGGGCCCCCGTGGGCAGTCTCCCGCGAGGATGGCGACCCCCGACCAGAAGTCGCCTAACGTCCTGCTGCAGAACCTGTGCTGCCGGATTCTGGGCAAGAGCGAAGGTAGCGGGGCTGGGCCGGGCGGCTCGGGGTCCGAGGTGGGTCCTGGAGGCCGCTCCCTGCGAGTGCAGTTCGGAGGCATCCGAGGGGCTGGCGGGGCCATGGCGAGGCGGCCCCAGGCTCCTCAGGCCCGGCAGTGGCGGAGCCGCGAGGGGCGCGGCCGGCCGGTGGCTTGCTGCTGCCTCCCGGCGGAGGGCGGGGAGGCCAGGGCCCCCCGGGGCAGAGGGAAGCGCTGCAGGGCCTGGCCTGGGCTGAGTCACGGCTCCCCCCGCGCCCTGATCCCGAGAGGGAAGCCTGGGAAGACGTCCGCGCGCGGACAGCGCCCACCTTCTCGGAAGCCCCGGGACGGGGCAGGGCGCTTCCGCGTCCAGGTGCGGGGAGAGCGGCGCGCTGGCCCCCGTCCGTGACCGCGCTGCGTGCGGCCGCGGAGGGCCCCGCGGGGTTCCCCTTCCCTTAGGAAAGTAACGCAGGTTTGAGTGGGATGCAAAGCCGATGTTGACGGCCTCTCCCTGCCATGGGTTTCCATAAAGGGCCGAGGGCTGGACTTGACGGAAGGCTGTTTCTGGAGAGTTCGTCTAGCGAACGAATACTGCTACCCACCCCCTGTTCTGCACAGCGAGCAAGGCCTTTCTGTGGTCGGGATACTGTAAACAAACAAAAAGGCACTGTCTGTCGTTTCTAGTTTGTGTGTGTGTATGTGTGTGTGTGTGTGTGTTTGGCGGGAGGGAGTGGGGATGCACCATGAAGGAATTTTCTGGGTAATCGTTTCAACAGGGTTACTTATTCCTTGAGCACCATAATATGGAAAAGAAATCATGCAGTGTTTGCGAGACGACTGGAAGCAAAATTACGTTTAAAATAGTGGGACAGTGTTTTGACAGCGTACATGCTTGATTTGGTGTTCTGTGAGAATGTTATGGGCAAAAGATGACCTTTTTTGTTTGGTCAGTCTATTACATGGCACTGACTTCGCCTGTATCTTGCTACTTATGTGCGGTTTCACTCTGTCAAGAAATCTTTGGGCATCCCCACCCCCAGGCCCTCTGCTAGGTGCTGGTGAGGCAGAGCTGCACAGACAGGGCTTTCCTCTTGCACGCTAGTGGAGACCTGATGAAGTAGGGAAATGCATGATGTAAAGCAGGGATAAATGCGGTGACACAGCTACAGTGGTGCAAAGGGATGCTGGGGGAAAGCCTCTGAGGAGATACCTAAGCACAGACCTGCAGCGGGGCGAGGGTGGCCCTGCGGACACCTGGGGAAGGTTCCTGGTAGAGGGTGCAGTGCAGCGAGAAAAAGGAGAAATAAAGGAATTTTTATTAGAGAAGTATTTCACCATAAATGCTTAAGTATGACTGTGGTACACTACATATTAAAGTAAGATGATTGCCCTAATCTGTAACACCTCTGAGTGTACTGTGAGCCATGGTGCAGACAGATAAAGGAAGGGTGTCATGTTGATTCATAGACCACAGTAGTGTTGCTGTTGATTGCGTGATTTTCCAAAATGATGGGAATATGGTCTTTTCTTGATTATATGCTTGGGAAAGTCAGTATACTTTAAATATATATTAAAACACTAGGGGCCCGGTGCCCAAAAATTTGTGCACTCGGCAGGGGTTGGGGGAGTCCTTAATCCCTGCCTGTGCTCTCTCACAGTTTGGGACCCTGGAATCCATTGGGGCACACAGCACGCACGGAGGGCACACCTCCCTGTGTGCTGTGTGCCCCGCACTGATTTCCAGGCCTCAGCCTCAGGGGCGGAGCTGGCTCGGATCCTCCGCCTCCACCCCACCCCCAGGCTGCCCAGCCGCCTGGAATCCATGGGGGGGAACAGGCACTCAGGGAGGGCTATCCCTCCCTGAGTGCCCGTGCCCCCACCCCATCACAGATCTACTTCCAGGCTGCAGGGCAGCCTGGGGGCCTGGGTTGCCCTGCGCCTGAAATTGATCACGGAGGCTCGGGCACTCACGGAGGCGTGTGTGCCGGTGCCCCCGTGATCACTGACCTACTTCCAGGCTGCAGGACAGCCAGGGGGCCTGGGCTGCCCTGCCGCCTGAAATCCATCGCAGAGGCTCGGGCACTCACGGGAGGTGTGTGTGCCCAGCCCCCGAGATCACGGACCTACTTCCAGGCTGCTTTCTGCCTGGAGGTGTGGGGTTGCGGGTGGTCGGGTGGTCGTTCCTCCGGCCCCCCCACCCGTGTGGCCTGCAGGAAGGCAACAGATGGCGGCGGCAGACACCCGGAGGCAAGCCACCGGGTGTCCACCGCTGCCATCTTGGCTGGGCTAATTTGCATACAGCCGCTCTGATTGGCTGGTGAGCGTGGCTTACCCTGTCTCGGAGAAACGGTTAATTTTACTATTTCGCTTTTATTAGTTTAGATTAAACCTATTGAAATGTTCACTAAATGTCTATTAGTGTATATATTGAAATTTAAAAGTTTTAGGATTTCTTTGAAAGTAGTATTTAATGGGTTTATTATTTTTAAATGCCTTAATATTTAAAAATGGCTGTGGTTTAAATTTTCTAATACAGAAAATATTGGTAGATGTAGCACATAAATAAACAAAAACTTTTTAAAAAATGTATTTTTATTGATTTAGGACAGGAGAGGGAGAAAGAGAGATAGAAATATCAGTGATGAGGGAGAATCATTGATGGGCTGCCCTCCTGCAAGCATGCCCCCTCATCGGGAATTGAGCCTGCAACCTGGGCATGTGCCCTGACCGAGAATTGAACCCTGAGTCATAGGTCGATGCGCAACCACTGAGATATACCGGCTGAGCTAAACAAAAACTCTCAGTGGAGGGAGGAGGACTTTATTTTATTCTATTTTGGTGTCTTTGGGATTTGAATTCTCTAAATGTGATACTTGTTCAAAATTAATTTTGTGGATCCCATCTTCAGAGATTCTGATCCTCTAGATCTTTTTGCAGTTTAGCATCTGGAACATTCAACACACAGTCATTCTGACCTTCGTCTGGCTGGGGAATTGCTGGTTTAGGTGCTGGACAGTGTTAGTTGGCTTCCCTCTGCAATTCACTGTCCCTTTGTCCTGGCCTTTAGAAAAGACAGCATCATGTACAGAGAGGAGATGCAGGATGGCGGAAAGTTTTCTTGCCACACAATTCAACTTTCCCCCATCACTTTCTGAATCCCTAGAAAGCATACAATTGTAGAGTTTTTGTATTCACTTGAGCTGTGCTGATATTTGTGCATTGAGTTCAGTTGTCTTCTTTTACCTGGGATACCAAAGGCAACTGTCTTTCATTTACAAACTCTTGGGCCCATATCTAAATGTTGGAGCCTTCACATTTGGGACTGATCTGCAGTTCCACTGCATTTCTTGCACTGGTTTTGCATTTCCTCTAGTTCAGTGGTTCCCAACATGGGGCACATGCCCCAAAGGGGGACAATTTGATTTTAAAGGGGGCAATTTTATTTTTTAGGGGTGAATTCCAAAATGAGTTATTAACAGTTAATTTTTTGAATTTTTTTATGATTCTAGGAGCCTCATATTCAGTATATAAATATATATTGTGACATTTATGCATGTATTATATGTTTTGAAACTTTGCCACTTTTTCATATTCATTTTTTTAAACAAGTTAGTGATTTCTTCCTCAGTACTTCAACTGTCCTTTCATCCTTTTATTTTTCTCTTTCATAGATGCCATCTTCTTAGGAAGCTTGTTTAGACCAAGTTACTGGCCTTTTAGGCTTCCTCCATGTGAATAGGAGTTCACTTTTTGAGTAATAAGAATCATATGTCACAGGAGGGGCAGAAGGATTTTGGAGATGCTTAGGTGGGGCATGGCCAGGGAAGGTTGGGAACCACTGTCCTAGTTCCTTTCCTGCTCTGCAGCTAGGGGTACATTCTAGACAACAAACCCAGTCATATCTGTTAAAGAGACTTCATTTGTTCTGTATCTGTAATCTATAGGATGAAGACCAAATTATCTTGCTTACAGGTAAAAACTAAGGGTGCTTTATTGAGTTGTGATTTTCATGGCTATAGTAGACAGCATGCATTTAAACAAAATTTTCAGGTTAATAAAAATAACATTTGAGTATACTATATGATTATACTGTGAGATAGTGTATTTAATTCACAAATGACTCTGGGAGGTTGGAATAATTATTGTTAACCTCATTTTATTGGTGAGGAAACTGGGACTTGGAGAAATTAAGTAATTTGCTCGCTGTCACCCAGCTAGTGAATTGTAGGGCCAAGATGGAACCCAGGTCTCTGATTCCAGAGCCTGTTATCTTGAATTAATTCATTCCTACTCTTCTTTGTAGAATCTGATTGCTTATTTCTCATTGTGCTGAGTGAGGTGGGAAAGTCACAGCCCTGCCCGAGGGATGGCCTCTCTCTTCTGCCCTCATCAGCTTGTTTTATGTCAGCAGCATAACATCTGCCTCTCTGGTACTTATCACACAGTGTATCTTTGAATTCACTGGTATCCAATTCATAAAGAAATGTTTCAGAGGCTTGACAGAGTATTACCTGCTTCCCTTTCCAGGCTCCTGATAATCACCCACTCTCACACATTCCAAGAGCAGATTGGAGGTGAAACTATAATACATTCCTTTGCTACTTTGTGGTCAAAACATTGAATATTTTTATTTTTAGTTTGGATTAAGCCACATCATCAAAGAGCTCCTCATTTGGAGCTCTTGTTGAAATGACTTCGGCTTTTATGGTTTAGATTTTCGAATCCAATGGCATTGACCTGTTTTGAGGAACAGTGTACCAAGTAGCTTTGTGAATCTTAATATTGTGTCCTTTTCACCGGTTTCTTTGGCTTTTCACAAGGCAGCCTCTACCTCTCTTAAAATTTACTTCCTTAGAGAGGCCTCCTCACCCAACCTATTTCATGATTGCCACCCTCTAATTTGCCACCATGGTGTCCTGCTTATTTCCCTAGTAGCTCTTATCATAATCTAATTACCTTCTGTATTTATTTCCCTCATTCCTTCCTTTTTTTCCCTTTGGTATTCTCATTAAGGCTGCCTTGTTGACCACTATTTCTCTTCTATTCTTGGGGCCTGTAGTATTTGGCATATAGTAGGTGCTTAGAAATTATCCATTCAGTTACAGATTGAGTTTAGTTATACTTAAATGCTGAACAATACTTTGGTAGTATTAAACTAGAAATTGATAGTTGACATTGTTTTATATTTCACACTTTAATCTCTGATGGTAGGTTAACTAAACAAGCAATAATTTCCTCTGCTAATTATTTTAGTAGTTTGGGTTTTATGTGTTTACCTGTGAATCACAGGATAGATAGATTTGGTTTAAGAAATAGCAGGTAGATTTTTCATATAGAATCTAATCTACTAAAAGAGTAATATGCAAATTGACCCTCACTTCATTACACCTAAACCACACCCACCAGCCAAGCCATGCCCACCAGCCAATCAGAGCGGCTGTATGCAAATTAACACAGCCAAGATGGCAGCCGGCAGCCACAGAGCTGGAATAAGCAGGAGGCTTGCCTCAGTGATGCAGGAAGCTAAGGTTCCTGTCTGCCTAAGCTGGCTGTGACCTCAGCTCAAGGCAACAAAGTTTCAATTATAGAAGATAAATAAACCCCAGAGACCTGCTTTCAGCCTTGGGCTCAGGGAAGTGCTGGGAGCCTGGGTTATCAGGAGCAACCCGACCTGAGCTCCGGTTAAAGCAACAAAGTTTCAACTTTAGAAGTTAAATAAATTCCAGCCAGCCTCGCTGCAAACAGCCATCAGCCACTCACCCAGGCTGGCCAGGTACCCCAGCAGGGACCCCCACCCTGATCCGGAACACCCTTCAGGACAAACCAGCCGGCTCCCACCCATGCACCAGGCCTCTATCTAAACTAATAAAAGCGAAATATTAAAATTAACCGTTTCTCCGAGACAGGGTAAGCCACGCCCACCAGCCAATCAGAGCGGCTGTATGCAAATTAGCCCGGCCAACATGGCGGCCGCCACTCCCGGACCTGAGTAAACAGCCCTTTCCATTGCGGCAGCAGCGAAAGTGAAGCTGAGCCCTTCAGCTCAGCTC
>PVJC01023944.1:0-25978 GCA_004026665.1 Murina feae | reverse complement strand
GAAGGCAGCAGGGGACGGGTGAGTGGGAAAGAGTTGGCGGCCTGCTTGGCGGCTTCCCAGGTCCCTTCCGGGGATCAGGGAGCAGGAAAAGGCTGGCCTGACCACGAGGCGGGGTTTTCCCTGCTTTCTGGTGGCTGGAGGAAGATGGGCAGTAGGCAAGCTTGAGAGGCAGGCCGCACCCAGCCCTGGTCACAGCTCAGAAAAGAGAACAACATGCAGGGGAGGGCAAGAGTCTGAGAGATCAACATAGAGGGGGTGCCTGCTCCAAGCCTCCACGGTGTGCCTGGGGGCAGGCCCCCGGCAGGTAGACACACACAGAAAGACTGCTCCGAGCCTCAGATGCAGCTGGGGGCAGGTCCACACACACATACACACACACACACACAAAAGGCGCCTGGCAGACTGGGGCCATCATAGGACATCCACTGAGGGGTCCCAGACTGTGAGAGGGCACAGGCCGGGCTGAGGGACTCCCTCCACCCCGAGTGCACAAATTTTTGTGCACCGGGCCCCTAGTACCTTAATAAAGAAAAAACATAAAAAAATCATTATTGTACTAGAGGCCCAATGCACGAATTCAGGGCAGATTGGGGCAGTGCCTGTGAGGAGGAGGAGATGATGAGAAGTTGTCCAGTAGGCCACCCCGATCAGGGGCCAGTCAGGGCCAAGTCGGCCATGGGGGAGGGGCTGTGGGTGGTTGGCTGGATTTGGGTTGGGGGCCGATTGGTGGTGGGGCTGACTGTGGGGGGAACTGTGGAAGGTGAACCCAGCTGGCCCCGCCCCCAATTGGTGTGTGTGTGTGAAATTGGAGGCAGGGCCAGCTGGGGGAAGGGGCTGCGGGATAATTAGGGTAGTGGGGGCCCATCAGGGGCTGGGCCGGCCAGGAAGAGGGGCTACAGGAGGTTGGCAGGCTGGCCCCACCCCTTATGGGTGTAGGGGGGGTGATCAGGGGCAGGGCCAGCTGGGGAGGAGGGGTCACAGGGGGGTTGGCCATCCGGCCCGGCCCCGATTGGGTGGTTTGCTGGCCACAATGGGCATTATAGCGACCAGTCATTACAGCATTCCAGTTGCTGGCTTTTTGTATGTCAAGATGGGCTATGGTGGATAGGTTAGTTGGTTAGGGCGTCATTCCAGTAGGCCAAGGTTGTGGGTTCAATCCCCCACCAATGAGTGCATGGACGAATGGAACATTAAGTCAATATTTTTCTCTCCTTTCTTAAAAATCAATAAATTAAAATGTCTGAAGAGATCATTAAGGATGCAGACAAAAAAATGAAGAGAACATATTATAGAGGTGTGTCAGATAGTTCCAAGTGTCAGTATTTTTACACATTTTGTGAGTTTGTGATATTTTCCATTAAAACTTTTTATAATGTATTGTGACTTTGTTTTTCATGCTACAGAAACATTCACGAAGTATTCTTTTTACTAAAGAGCACCTCCCTCTCCCTGAAAAAATATAAAAGTTCAAAGTCTCACAAATTCTGCATTTGCCTCTGCTGAAAGTAACTATCAAATGACTTTGGCTCATTTCCCTAACACTCATGAAATTCAACTCCTTCCTGTCCTTCTGGAAAAGTCTTTGCTTTCAGTTTTCTGCAGGGACATGGCACCTTTGTGATTCTGTGCTTGCAAATTTCATAGTGATCAGATTCTTCTTGCTGTCATTGGGCTTGCCAGCTTCAGGTGCTGGGACATCACTTTTTGCCAGTGAGTAATATACAAGGCAACAGTCTTCAACTTAGCGTTAAATACTGAAATTTTGCATTGTAGTGGAGTAGCATTAACTACATTTTATGCACAAATAGGCCAATGCCCAGGGAAAATAAATGGTTTTACCCATGTTCATGGGATAATCAGAGCTGCAATTACAACTTTCCAACTCCCTAACTGTACATTCAATTGGCAGGTTTACAATTATGTACAAAAGATCAACAGAGAACACAGATGGGTTTCTAACCCCTGCTAATGAGAGCATCACTCTTCATTGCTAAGATAATTAAGCAAATATTTAGTGGTCAAAACCCACTCAGATTTTAAATAAAATCAATCAAACCTCAATCCCTTGGGAGATGTTGTTGATTTTGGAATTTTTTTGAAACTCTGAAATGTAATTTCTTGTGTGAATGTAGTTCTTATATTTATGATTTAAAGTAGAGGAGAGGGGAGATAACCAGTTGTACTATGCCTATTGAGAAGCACATTCTCTAGAAAAGCCAGGCTTCTGACATGTAAGAGGCGCCAGGTCAGCAGAACATTTTCTCTCTGTTAATTGCTCCTTTTTTTTCCCCTTAGAATTTTCATTCTTCCCCATGGAATCAGACACTTTAAGTAAATTGCAAACAGTTTGCACTGTGTGAAGCAATGTGTAGTCTACCACACTACCTGACACAATCATTGACATTTCTTGTGTAAATAACAGCAGTTGGATTCAACACTTTCAAGAATGGGAGTTGAAAAGAATACTGACCTATTTTTTAAAAATTATTTTAAAAGATAAAACATACAATATGTTCCAGAAATCAGAAGGGACTGAGATATAAAAAGAAAAACAAATTAATACATAACCTTGTTTATTTTTGTTACAACTTTCTCTATGGATTGAAATGCTAGAATTTTGGCATGAAATATTTATACCATTCTTTCATATTCTGTCCTCTATGCCTAACTCTCCTCACCCAGCGGTGTTTTTTTCCGTATGATTTATCACCTTTGAATAAACTGTAGACTTTATTTATTGTGACTCTGCCTGCTAGAATGAGAGATCTGAGGGAACAAGAATTTTTATCTGGGTGTATCTCCAACACCTAAAATAGTACCTGACATACAGTAGGAGCGCAAGAAATACTTGTTGAATGACTGTGAACTGTATGTCAGCACTTGGAGAACAGAAAATAAATATGATATTATACTTTCCACTGAGAAGTTTAATAACTTCCTGCATGGATTGTAATGCTAGAATTTTAGCATTAAATATTTATATCCTTTTTTTATTCCTATTTGAACCTCAGTTTGAGATGGCAATATGTCAGGTAAAATTAGCCCATTGTCTAGACTTTCTTTCAATTCTGGCCAACAAGAAATAAGTTTGATTCTATTGGGGACATCTAGGAAAGTTTTGCTTTTCTGGTGTAGACATTTCCTGTTCCACTTTATCACTTGTTTCTTTTTCCTGTCTGGAATGTGATACCTGGAGGTATAGCTGCCATTTGAGACCATGAGGATGAAAGCAAGAATCTAAATACGGCAGAGTGAAAAATATAGAAATAGAACAGGATGGCCTATTTCTGTACTTGTTACAAGAGAAAAATAAAACCTTACTTGGTTAAGCTTTTTATTTTTTATTTTAATTTGTAATTTGTATTGATTTCCGAGAAGGGAAAGGGAGAGAGAAATAGAAACATTAATGATGAGAGAGAATCATTGATTGACTGCCTCCTGCATGCCCCCTACTGGGGATTGAACCAGAAACCCAGGCATGTTCCCTGACTGGCAACCAAATGGGTGACCTCTTGGTTCATGAGTCGATGCTCAACCACTGAACCACACCAGCTAGGCTGGAAATTTCTGTGCTAATATGTGGTTGCTGTGACTCATACAAAAGTCAGACATAGGTGTATGTTTATGTGTGAGTGTGTGAGAACCTGCAACAGTAGAAATTTCCTCTTTGCGTCTCCAGATTAACCCAGAATTAAAGAGAGACTAATTTAGCCAGCGTTAAGTATTCTCACGAGTCAGTGTTATTTTGATATTTGCACAACAGTACATTTCATTTTTTTCTTGTAAAATAGCTGAAAGCATGGCACAGAAAAAGAAAATACCTCCCTTATTTTTGGGAGATTGCACATGCCTCTATTGTAGATTTTTAGATATAGTGCTGTGATTTTAAAATATATATAAACCCAATCCTATAAAGAGAAACTTAAAATTACCATCTTCCAAGAATAATTAATAGCACTGAGGATTTTGTTTTAAAAAAGATGCTATCTTATTACAGAAGATGTCTTTTTATGAAACCTTTTATAATATGTAAAATGACTGTTTCCTATGGTTTAGTCAGAAACCAAAAAAACCAAACCAAAGCAAAAACAAACAAGCAAACAAAAAGCCCTAAGCAAGGCATTCAATCAAAAGAAAATGTTCAGTGGTTTCCTTGTTTCTCTAGCTCTGCAGGGCGGCTTGGCCATTAGACTCTTTTGAGGAAATTTGTGTTACCAGGAGCAATATAAAAGGAAACAGAGAGGAAACAATAAGGTTGCTTTAGTTCTAATCAGTTTTATGTGTCCTAGTGACTTCAAAAATCCCTAGAAAAAGAACTTTAGGTACAATTTATTTGACTTTTTGGTCTTGGATTCTTCTTTCTTCTTTCTTATCATTTAAGCATTGATTACCAATTTTTTATATTTTTTAATCAAGTTATCTTTCTTAATGAAAAGTTGAAGACAAGCAAAACGGATTTATTCCACAATAAGACTCAAAAATCCTATCCATTGCTAACCAGAAAGATGTCCAAAGAATAATATTTGAAGATGAAGACAGAGCTTACTCCCACACCACAACCTCCAATATTCATTCTTGCATTTGTTTTCATCAATAAATCCTGGAACCCAGAATAAAGACAACCTATACACAGCCAGGATTGTTATATGAGTAAGTTGGGGCCAGAATTGGTGTGTACAACTTCTGGGAAATGAAGGTGGCTTGCCTTTCTCCTCATTCTCTCTCTCATTCCAGCATGTGGATGCGATGGCTGGACCATTTAAAGAAAAAAAAATTTTCCCAGTATGTATTTTTTTGGGAGTCACACACACGGAATTCTGAGATCACACTCACATTAAACAGGGCTTGTGGTTAGAAATTCTCAAGGCTTATTTTTCCCCCCGATTCCACCCAAACCCGAGGTCAGAGCCTAACAAGGCATTTATGCCCAACATCTCCCTCTGTGAAGTATGTGGAATGTTTTTTCTTTTCCTTTCCCTTCTGAGAGTGTATATATTACAGACTGGAGGAGAGAGGGTAGGCTGTTTTATGGCAAAGCTTTTCAATTTGACCTATACCCTTGCTAGAGCCCCAAGTTGTATAAGTGCAACCCAGTAAGAAATGAGTTATAGGTCTCTTGAGGATTTTTAGATAGTCCTAGGACAAGGGCTTCCTCTATTGCTTACTTACATTTCTAGATTCATACTTTTCATCTTCGGTTTTCATTCCATCCATATTTTCCTGCCTGCCAAGCCATGTATTCAAATGACATTTTAAATATTTTACTCAGCATTTTAGTTATGCCTGGAGGGATTAGTCTACCATGTTATTGAAAATGGAATTCTAAGTTCTGTTTTGTTTCATCTTTGAAAAATAGTGCTTACTTGGTCACTTTATATTTGTCAACATTACTCCTTTTATTACCCCATCATCCCTTATGTTAGAGTTATGGGTTTCCCTTCAGTTCCTTTTCTTTTTCCTTTAATCTTTTATCACTCCTCCTCTCTCTATCTTTCCTCTCCTCCATCACCTCCTCTCCCCTTCACTTTCTTCCTTCTCCTCTCCTTCCTCCTCCTCCTCCCTTCTCTCTCCCTCCCTCTCAATTATTTTTAAGGAATCAGGGACCCAGAACCCAAGATAACAGTGGGTTTTAAGGAAGAAGCAAAAGAATCAGTGTCTGCTCCTCCAGTCAAGAATATATTGTGAACTTTCAGTTTATAGGCATTTGTATTACAAGGCATATCATGTTTTAAAACTTTTTTAAAAATATATTTTATTAATTTTTTACAGAGAGGAAGGGAGAGGGATAGAGAGTTAGAAGAAACAGCCCTTAACTGGAATCGAACCTGGGACCTTTCAGTCCGCAGGCCGACACTCTATCCAGAGCCAAACCGGTTAGATGTTTTAAAACTTTTAACAGATTAAACGATCAGGCTTATTCAATACAAATAAATCTATTAAGCACCTGCTATAAATCAGTGACTGAGGACCCAAGAGAAATTAGTCATGGTTCCTGCCCTGAAACCCTTACAATTCAGATGCTTACACATTGGTTAATCACTAAGCCTAAGATTCCTACTACGCATGCCTCTCATTTGGTGTTAAAACAGCACATGATGGTTGGAGAAAGGAAGAACAGACAGAGGCCTATTGATGAAGGACGTGAGTTTATTATCACTGTGGACTCTCATAACTTTATTGAGAGCCTGCTATATGTCAGGCACTGTGCTAAGCACTAGGGCTCTATGGATGAATAAGATCCTGATGTCAGAGAGCTAATTGTGTGTGGTTATTGTGCAGTGTTGAGTGCTGGATAGGGGGGAAGTACAAGGTGCTAAATGTACACAGGTTAGGGGCATATGTGGAAAGTTTCTTAGGGAGGTAATCATTAAAGGTAATCTGCATGTGGAAGTTTGTCTTTAAAAGACCTACACAGGCTAATCTGTACTTCAGGAATGAGTGACTGAAGTAGTCCAGTCCCTGGAATTGTAGTCTTATCTGGGAAACAGTACTATATTATTGCTTATATTACACATGCATGAGACTGTTTTTGGCCTGAAAAAATCACAAAACATTTTCTTGTGGCAGTATAATTGAACTCTCACATCCAGGAAAAACAGGAGGAATCTTCTATTGAATGGATGGATAAAATGATCAGGGAGCTCCAAGTAACAGACTTCCAGTAAGTTTAAATATAGATATCAACCTGAAAGGCTAACAAAACTGCCCATGGTTTCTTTATGATCACAGCTTGGTGACCTCAAGTAACCCTTTGCAGAAGAGTTGGCACAGACCATTACAAAAAGTATTAGACTGCTCTTCAGTATTTGAACATATCCTAATTGAGATGAGTGAACAAATGACCTAGAGATAGGATTGTTTCCAGAGGCTCATTTTCCAATTACCATAATGTAAAGTGAAAATAATTGCTTTATTAAAACCCAGTCCATTGGGATCATGCTTTATACTAGTAACCCAACACATAAATTTTTATTAATACAAAAGTACAAAGTGAGAAAACAGACATTTCAGAGAACTGTAGTCTGATGGGCATTTCCTTCTATGTACTGCATCTTTCCTTGTGTATACCAGGAGGTTAGAGCAGGGCCCACCGGATGAAATACTGCATGTACTCTTGCTTGTAGATCACAGCTGAACAAACTGCTCTGGAGTGTGAAAGGTCAGCGCAGTATAAACAGAAATCAGCAATGACCTATGGAGTCATCTCGAGACATAATAAATACCATCTTCATGCTTCCTCCCACCTTCTGCTGATTCAGGTATTCTCCTGCAACAAGGGGCTTGTCTCTGGAGGAATATTTCAAATCCAGCAGAACATTGTATTTGGAGCAGATTTCTAACTGTGCTTTTCATTTTGGCAAAATAGCTTTCAGCTCCTTCTGAAAATGTCATCATACACGTGGAGCTTCATTGAGAAAGAATAAAATGCATTTTAGGACACCCCATTAGCTTTGCCTACCATTAGTTTTGCTATTCTGGAAGAATTTTCCCTAGATTTAGGGGATAAAAACAGAGTTCTTTTTTTCAATCCAGAACAGAATTTTGTAGCAGAATCATTAACTTTCCTCTCCTTGAAACTGCACGAGAACCACTTCATACTTCTTTATTGAGGGGCATCCAGGCTGGAATTATCTCTTGCCAAAATAGGGTTGTACCTACGTAATTATGTTCTCTTCCTTGGGACAGCCACAAATCAATCCGCAGGGTCTGTACTAGTTCCTGCCCATTTGGGTGAAAAGACTCAGATTGTGCTTTGCTGTCATCTAGCTCATACTCAGCTATGGGTATGTCTATAATAAGTTATTGAATTTTTTAGAGAAAGAGGAAGGGAGAGGGGGAGAGAGAGATTTTAAGACAGAGTTGCTTACCTGAACTTGAGTGATTGGATCTTGTGGAAGTGGACCAAACACTGTGCATTCCGGAGCAGAGGAGAAATAACTTCAGGTGGTTGTATGGATATATGTGAAACTGCTTTCCAATTTCCGTCATGTGCAAGATTCACATTGATTTGGTTGTCCAATGGGATAGCCTTGCAGGAAGCTAAAGCCCTATAATATCTGACATTATACTGTTAGACATAAGTGAAAAGGGCGATAGGCAAACCCCCAACCCCAACCCAAGCCAAACCAAACAAAAAGCTCAATCCATAACCTTTAATAACTTAGCACAGATGGTCATATTTTCTTTAGACTGCAAGCAGTTTCCATTGAATTCATTAGTTTCACTGTTTCTTCCTTTCTATTCTTGTAGTTAACATTTTGGCTTGCCAAGTTCTAAGCCATCCAAGAAGAAGAGAAATCAGATGCTTATGATTAAATACTTCAAAGTCAATGATACTTGGTTAAAATAAACAAATGGAATAAAATGGACTGTAGATTCACTGGTCTAAAATTTAAACTTTTTGCCCGAGACTTATGCTATTGGTTTTACTTGGAAGTCAAGTGCTCATGAAAGATAAAACAAATAACAGTGGCACCAAGGAAAAGATGGGGGTGTTAATGTTAAAGGAGTGGTCCAAACTCATGTGCTGTGCAGCATCATTTTTAAATCCCAGCAAAATTTCACAGTGAAATAAAATAACAAGAAACTGAAACATTGAGCTAGAATATTGGTCATTAACCTCTTCAACTTGGAGGCCTGTGATGATAGGAAATCTCATAAGAAACAAAATTAAAAGCTGTAAAGAACTAGAAATCACAAAATTTATATCTTAGCAATTCTTCATCTTGCACTAGATGCATTTAAAAAATGAAAAAAAGGGCTCATGATTGGCTAAAACAATTTCAAGACCTTTCATCAGCCAGTTTTACCCAACACCCTCTCGATTTCCAAACTCATTGCTTTGCTTGGCAAAAAAATATATTCTTAGACTACTTTGAACACTGTTTCTTCTTGGGCCTTCATGCTGATCCTCTATGTGTGAAACTGTCTGTGCTCATCTCCCTTTACATCTTCATGGCACTGCTTAAGTCTAGCATCTGCCTAATTTTTTTTCCAATTTAGAAGATTCAACTTATTCTTTAATAGAAAATGAAGCATACCTTTCCCTGGACATCCAAGTACCATTCTGCACATGTCAACATGGTCTTTGTTGGCATATGAGCTTTGCAAGGGCAAGAGCCAGATCTTCTATAAAGTTGTATGCTTCTTACTCCTGTGTCATGACCCATATGGGCACTCAATAAATGTTGAATCGAAGTAAATTGCTTTCTAGTGCATTTATTGGCACATGTACTTTGGTAGGTCAAGATCCGTATCTTTTTGCAGTGCTCAGTGGTTTTCTTTTTGAATGCATTCCCAACCAGGCCAGAGTTGTTGGCTGTCTCTGAAAAGTGTTCACGGCTTGCTAAATAAGGAAGCAGCATGATTGCATTATAGTATTGTAGCTATGTCCCTGGTTTACAAATCAAGGAAATTCCACTTAGGTTGTACAAATGGTTGTTCTTTCTCTCTTGTTCTTCTTTCATCCCTTTCTTTCCTCATTCTTTCTTTCTTCCTCTCTCCTCCATCCTCCCTTCTCTTTCTTTTTGGTAGTGCTTTCTTGTGACGCTCAAGCACTTATTAACAGGATGAACAATAGTGAAGGGGTCTGGCTTTTTCAGCTCAGCAAAGCTGAACACCTGCAACTCCAGAAACCTGCCCTCAGATCTCAATTGAAAAAGGTTTCAACAAGTATGAGCTGGATCAAGGCTGGCCCACTCTCTGGCTGGGGATGACATTGGCCTCACCAGTGGGAACACCAAGTTTCTAACTTTAGGCTTTCAGTCCTCTCTATAGCTTAATGGTTCACAGCCCTTTTATGAGATAGCTGGATAATGTGTCTTTATGACACCCTCTTTTCCCCCTTCAAATCTCACACTGTACTGTATAAAACATTCTGTCTCCTATCATTCCATCAACAAGGACTGAATAGCCAAGGCAAGTGCTCCTGCAATGCTCATTTATTTCCTTCGATTTTTTTTCTTTTCACAATAAAAGAATAAGGGGAAAAGAAGGTCCAGGATGTGAAAGATGGCTATAAAGGCCTCTGTGTGAGGTCCTTGGCAAGATAATCTCATTCAAAAGATCTGGGTGAGTGGAATTTCCCTTCCTCCCATCCCTCTGCAGACATCCCCCTCCCCAGCATCTTCTAATACAAATCCTTAAGCATTAAGCCAGGCGGAAAATGAGTCTACTCTACATTTATCTTCCTGAATGGCAGTCAACTCCCGCTTAATCTTTCAACATATATTTGTTCAATGGATCAACAGATTGTGTAAGCAGCATGACGGTTGGATTTAGAAATGTGTCTGCTCATGTTTGGTTTGTGCTGAACCATTGACCATTTTGTTTGTGAATCCATCATAAATTATATCTCTGAGTTACCCAGCACTAGGGACAGGGACAGGGATGGGACAGTGTTCACCCAGGCAGAAAGAGGTTTTTAATCACTGTCATTTTCCTACACTGAGATGCTGACTAGTTTTATTTTGGAATGTTTTTTAACCTTTTCAAACTAGAAAACCTCAAAGTTAATTTCTTCCTTGTTTCCCAGAGATGCCTCTTACACATTCTTCTTCTATCCTTTCCGCATTAAAACAAAGTAGGCTTTGAAGATCTAGGGTAAGCAATAAAATAGTATTTAACATATGAATACTGTCAAGAATAAAAAACCTTATGACTTTCCTAATATTCAAATGGATATATTGGTTCAAATCACTGCTCCTTAAAAATGAGAAGAGTTTATTGGGGTGTTAGAAGATTGAAGCACTGACCAGTGAATTCATAACACAACTAATTTTACCTTTTTTAACAATAAACTGATGGTTATTTCACTAAATTTTCAAGTTATCATTTAACTAATCAACCAATATTTATTGCACATTTACTGCATGAAGGACAATAGAGAGAATATAAAAAGACAAAGTTTCTAACCTCAATAATTTAAATCTTAGTTGGATGAGCAAATATATACATATATATATACACACACACACACACACACATACATACATATACATATATATATATATATCATGAGGATTCCTAAATAAAAACAAGGAAAAGAGAAAATCTGTGTTTTAGGTTTGTAGTTTGTGAGTTTATGCACAAGGAGTAGTATTTTTTTTGAGGGAAGTTTTATTCAATTATTTGAAAACTGAACAACAGTACTTATTGAACATCTCTTTTGGGGGCACTGGGCATATACTGGTAAAATAAGATAGATTAACTTGCCATCCTCATAATGCTTAAGATTTTAATAGGAAGACTGGAAGTGGGAGTGTGGATGAGGAAGAACAATTCATGGTAGCCATCACGTCCAAGTCATGCCCAGCTCATGTTGCCGTTAGGTCTGAGGTCAGGGGATACAAGAAGATTTCACTTGCTGGTTCTCTTAAATAGATTTTGCATGATATTTTCATATATTTTTGAATGAATGAAAGGTAAGAACCCCAATTTGAAAACTCATCTATTGGCTTTTTTTATTTTTTTCAACCAGGAAACATTAACCAGTGGTTTTCTGTAGCTCCAGATACTAGTATGTTTTAATATTTATAGATGAATTCATCTGCGGATGCCAAGAAAAGTTCTTTACAAAAGGAGATATCCTGTTATGGTGATTCAATATAGACTGATATCTCCCCACACTTTAAATGTGGAGTAACAGTAATAAGATACACAGCATCTAATAAAATCCTTTAGGAACCACTGGAGGGAGGAACATTCAGACTTTTGAGTATTTTTCTAGATTTAGTAGCATCGAAATGTACGGAAAATATGTTGTTATAGAACTAAATTTGATGGTTCCCTTAATTGCAGAAAAAGAAATTCACCCAAGCCAGCCCCCTAAAAGAAGAAAGGGTTCTTAGGAGGTTTCAGGAGTCTATCGTGAAATAGTGCTAATAAATGGGTCTTACAGGCCTTGTTGCTGGGAAGGCATGGGACCACAGCCTTTCTTTACTAATGTAGGGTTAGGCAAACTTTGGGTTAGCACCATGAGTCCAATCATCTGAGGGTTTTAAGGTGTTGCACATACTATCTCAAACAATTGAGGTTGTGGGCAGAGCTAGCAGTGGCCTGTGTCTTTCATTAAGAGTATTCTATTTATTCCTTTTACCTTAAGCCACAGCTAGTGGATGCAGTAGACTCTAAATATTATTACAATTTGATTAGGGTTGATCTGGTTATTTATAATTGCTGGGAGCATAACATAGTTTTACACTGTAGTTTATTATGCAATATTTGATTTCCTCTAAAAATAGAGGGAAATTGTAATATTCAAAATGACCTTATCAGTCAATGGCAGGGATAGAAAATAGAGTTCTGCATATTCTGGCCATATGGACAATGGTTATCCCAATGCTTTCTAATATAATAGAAGAATAAAATTATCTATTATTTAGTTATCCCTGATAAATACAGAATCTTTGCTAATTGAGGGCCAGAGAAAACATATTAGCTAAGTTTCCTTTTTCTTCTTCACAAAGATGTTCCTGAAACAATGCTGCCTTGATTTGGCTTTTTCTATCTCCTCTTACCCCTATCCCCACCCTCACCTTTAAAAAATTTTTTTTTTTTACATTTCAGGGCAGGAGTTTTCTTCATAAAGTGTAAAAACTCTGGGGGTCTTTGAAATCTTTTAAGATAGGTGTAATAGGGGACTGAACTGTGTTTTCCCCAAATCCATAGATGGAAGCTCTAACACTCAATGTAACTGTATTTGGGGACAGGCCCTGATGAAGATAATTAAAGTTAAATTAGGTCATAAGGCTGAGGCCTAATCTGTTAGGACTGGTCTCTTTATAAGAAGAGAAAGGGACATGAGAACTTTGTCTTCATGAACATGTAGGGGAAAGGCCACGTGAGGACATAGTGAGAAGGCAGCGTCTACAGGCCAGAAAGAGAGGTCTCATCAGAAATGACCCCTGCCACACCTTGATCTTAGACTTCCAGCCTCCAAACTCTGAGAAAATAAATACTGATCAGTGATATTTTATTACAGCAGCCTAAGGAGACTAGTACAGATATTTTATCTGGAAGCTGAAATGCAGAGAGATGAAGTAACAAGGTATTAAGTGGAGAAACCAGAAATTGAAAACAGGCTCTCTGAATCCCATGATGATGGTCTTTCTCGTACCTGGCCTGCCCTTTTAATTCCCCAAAAGCTTCAGTGTTGAAAACTCTTACCGGGATCAAATTTACAGGCAGGTCAAAAAGTCTGGTAAATTGTGAAATGCTGGGTGAAACTAGGGGCAGAACCTGGACAGTCTCCTCTAGTAATTGTGGACTGGCCATGAGGAGGGAGCAAAGCACACACCCTGCAAGCTGTGCTCCAGGCAGGCACAGTGCTGAGTCACACTATGAGTAAGTGGGTTCTTCCAAGGGAAGCAGGGATATGGGGTCATTGTGGTTATCAGCTAGAAATGGGATTGGAGGAGATGAAAGGAAGCTAGTGAATCTGCAGGCTAGCTCCTCCTCATATCCAAGCTGGGCAGAACCAAGCATCCTTGGAAGAGTCCAGGAAAGTAGGTCTGATGTAGAAGGGTAAAGACTTGAGTAGAACTGGCAGCAGAACTGTTCAGGAGATTTTAAAATGCTGCCAGTTAACAACAGTCAGCCTTAAAGAATCACGTGGTTTACATAACCTTCATTTGTATTTGCTAAGCAAAGCATTTCATCACACCTTTTTTCTTAATTTTTTTTTTAATCGTCCTTGTACGGTGTTCAGTGTTGAATTTCAACAGTATTTTCTTTTTATCCTTGGATGATGGAAACCTCTGATTCCTCATCTCCCTCTTCCCCTCCCCTCTTTGTCTTTTCTTTAGAGAGAGGAGGAACACTTAGAATTTGCCCTGGAGATACAGTGTCTTCCAAATATTAGCTCAGGGAGTAGAAAGGCTCTGAGTTGCCATGTGCTGTGGTTTGCTGGGATAAATAATCATACAAAGGCCTTGCTCTTTCTGCTCTTCTCTCTTTCAGCAGAGTTCAAACCAGGGTTACTTGCAGGTATCCTCTTGAATCCCATGGAAAGACTCTGAATATCTTGGCTTTTCAGTCTAGCTTTTGCCTTTTCTTTTCTGTCACCAAATGCCTTTTTATTTCTTTCTGGGTTCTTGACCTTATTTCTTTATTTTTCTCAAACAGTAGAAGCTTTTATGTGTGTGTGTGTGTATCTGTGTGTGTTTGTGTTAGTGCTTCTTTCCTTTAAAAGCAATGCTGATTGTACTGTTGTTAAATTCTTAAGACTGCCATCTAGAATCATAATTGCCAAGTTTTGACAAACTGAAAGTCAAATAAATAGGTGAACTACAATATTCATATCAAATACAAATAAAGATCTTAAATATCCATTCCCTATATCTATTGCCATTTAGAAAGTAAGATGCATTGAGATGCCTTGAGGAATAAGGGTTGTGACACTCGGAGCTCAGTTTTCTCCAATGTTTACTCATGCACCTGCTTTTAAAAACAGGTATTTTCTGTTTTAAAAGAGTAAACACCTTACAAGCTGAAAGTCATCAAAATTCTGCCTTTCCCTATTCATCATACATTACCCTTGCCAAACACAGATTAAGGCAGATTATTAAACTACTCAATTACAATGGAACTCCTATGAAAATGTCCATTACAACCGCATTAATATCTCATTAGTTCATCATGTTAATGTTATTACAATGGTTACCAAAGGAATTGGTCCTGATTGGTACCTAATTTTGAAGGGTTGTTGCCTGGAGCATCATTGGAAAGGGAGGCTCAAGAGTAGAGATGGAAATCTGCTTTTTGTCTTCTTCCTTAAAAAAGAAAAGAAAAAAGAACAAATAAATATTCCTGGCAAAAACATATTGCTGAGGCTGAGACTCAAGATATAAATCTATTGTGACAGGTGAAGTCATTATTGTTACTATCTAGAATAGCATTCTTTTGTGTTAACACAGAGATAGCAGAAGATAAAATTTGCCTCATGTGAATGCATAAAAATGTAATAACAATTAGCTAATATAATTAAATTATTACTAATGATGATAATAGCATGTTTTTTTCTTTACAATGAATGTGTAGTTCCACTTATTTACATCTTTCCCCAAAGGAATTACACTAAATCTGTAGAAGAGTTAAACCACTCCCACTTCCCCATTCATTTGCATACATTAAAAGAAAGAAAGCTTAGAAGCTAATTGTGCCATGTTATAAGAAAAATAATGTCTGTGCAGTTTCATGACTTTAATTTAGTTGGCAACACTTACTGTTTGGGCAAGATGGTTTGTACAGCCATAATGTTGGTGGAACCAAGACTGGGACCCAGGGTCCCTGGCTGGGGAAGGGGTCCTACACAACAAACTTGAGCTGGCCTTTAAGACAGATATAAAGAAGATAAAGTCTGTTGCTGATGTTGTCCTATTTCCAATACTTTCCTCATCTGTCTCCTCTGACTGCAGAGCTCTCAGGGTCTTTTCAATGAAATTTTGAGGTAGGTTGTTACAAAAGTTTAACGGTTTGTTTTGTTTTTATTTTCCTAGCCAAAAAAAGTGATAAACTGAAAATGACTAGGGAGGAGGTGGAGGTTTGCAAAGAAAGGAGAAATTGTGAAATGGGCCTCCTGAAGAGAGGGAGAATAAATTGATTCAGAAAATGTTGAATAAGGCTTGTCTGGCAGTGCTGAGGCCCCAGTTAAGGTTTGCATAACGCTGAATGGTGAGCCATCAGTGTGGTTGCGGGACTTTCTGTTGTGTTCAGCTGCTTAAATGCAGGCACCTGGTCTGACTGGGATCTTGCTGGGTATGTAAGACAGAAGGAGGTACAAGGACATAGCAGGCATGTGCAAGGGAAACATTATAATAATGGATTTTGGAATCTAACCAAGGGTGAAGAGGCCAATAAGAATGTGTGACAGGTAGTGAAATGTGGTAGGAACAGTTAATGGGAGGTCCCAGTGTGGTTGGAGAATTATTGGATCTGGATTTTTAGGAAGATGGTCAAGGAAAATAGGAGGTGGTGATCTAAGTCAGATGCTTGAATCGAGATTTTGGAGGCAGAACCTTAGTAATAAGGTCTAGGACATTAATATGGGAGCGAGTAGAAGGTAGATTATTGCAACAAGGACAGGTGAATGTGGTAATCTGATAACACATGTTCCATGGGGGAATTTAGTGATTGGGAGAAACAGTAGTTTAGAAATAGAGTAAGGAGTGGGGAGGGGTGGACATAGCCCTTGTTCAAGCCTTGTTGAGTATTCGTTATGAGAATAAAAGCAACCACTGCTTGAAAGAGCTGCTCTTGACGTGGTGCCTGAAAGCTCCAGCAGAACAAGGAGGTGAAGGCAACTTCTAGGGAGGAGATTGTGCCTTCCAGAGAGGGCACAGTGCCAAGTGTCAGAGAGTTGTGGAGGGTTGGGAGATTGAGTCAAATTGGAGGTGCAAACCCACATGGGAATCGAGATGAGAGACGAATCTGAGGAGTGGATTCCTTGTCATGACTGGAATGGATGTATGCATAGTGCATGGGATTCTGATAATTTTAGAAAGATGTGGAAATCCACCATGGGAATGGCCTGTTAAATAACATGTAATGGTGAAACCAGAGATGTGCAATAGTGGGGATGGGAAGATCTTGCCAGAAACACAAAGGGTTCTATGGATCTTTTTAGAATTATATTCTGGGCAATTTTGGAGTGAGTAGGATAGGAAGAGTTTCCCAAGAATGAAGAAATTTTCATTCCCAAGAATGAAAATTTGAGGTAAATATTCAAAGAAGAATAATAAAAAAGAGGTAACAGAGTTATTTAAAAGGCTAATATGCAAATTGACCGAACGGTGGAATAACAGGTTGCTATAATGTGCATTGATCACCAAGGGGCAGACACTCAATGCAGGAGTTGCCCCCTGGCCTCACAGCTAGCGAGCACAGCTGTGGTGGTGGCAGCCTCTCCTACCTCTGTGGCAGCGCTAAAGCTGTCCAACTGATGGCTTAGGCCCGCTCCCCAGAGGGCCTAAGCTGTCAGTTGGACATCCCCTGAGGGCTCCTGGACTGCAAGAGGGTTCAGGCTGGGCTGAGGGACCCAAGTGCATGGATTTTGTGCACTGGGCCTCTAATATTTTATAATAAGCCTTATGAGTTTATTTAAAAATGTGTATTTATTACTTTGATGACAAGAAACAAGTTAATAAAAAAAATGGAGTTTCTAGAGATAATATAAATTGTTTTAAGAAAGAAAACTGAATAAAGAGGATATGAGGCATGTGTGGCAAATACTTTTATTTATCCAAATATCCATTTATCTCTTCCTAATAACAGAACCTGAATTTTTAGCAGGTACATTGCTATATACAGAGTATTTTCCCAGCTTCCCTTGAAGCTAGATGGAACTAATTGTCTAACTCTTTACCAGTGAGATACAGTTGAAGTGGAACATACCAGTGGTGAATAAAAAAAAACACAAAAACCCACAAGTATTTTCATACTTCTCCCATTGAGATATGGAATCTGTGCACCCTTTCCTTGAATCTTTTCAGGCTACTTTCTACCTGCCATGCTGTAAGAAGCCCGTTATAAGCAGAGACCTTATGTAGGTACTCTGGTTAAGAACTCTACTTGACTTCACAGCTAACAGTTAGCATCATCTGCCAGATACATGAGTGAACCATTTTGTATGTCCAGCCCAGCTGAACCTTCAGAGGACATAGTTTCAATGGACTATAGCTGCCTCCAAGTGAGAAATGACCAGTCAATACACAGAACTGTGAGGGAAAAGAATAACTCTAAGCCACTATGTTTCAGTACAGTTTCTACACAGTAGAGAACCAGAAAAGTATTATTGTGGTAGATGGTATTATTATTTTTATTGTTTGCTGCCCATGCTGTGGGAGGATTATATATCCACTATCCCAGTACATGAAATTCATGTGTGGATACGGTCCCTAGGCCTGGCCTGTGATCAGGGCCAACTTCCTGGCTACCGGCAGCTGGCCCTATCCCCTGTTGCCACCCACTCCGGTTCTCTGTTCATCATTGGGGGATCAGAGCCTGCTGGCCAGGGGGAAGGACGGAGCTACTGGTTGAGCGATAGTTCTGGTTGTTTCGCCGTTCTGTTGATTTGCATATTACTCTTTTATATATATAGATAGATTCCCATTGTCATGAGACCTGCAGTGCTTCTCTTTAGGAGGAGTATATTCTGTTGAGTTTGGCCAGATAACTGATTTTGGCCAATGGAATGTGAGCAGATGACAAATGGCACATCCAAATAGAAGCTATAAGAGAAATTGCAAGGTTCAACCATTGTTCTCCTCTCTCTGTTCTTCAGCTTGGATCTCTTTGTTAGTTTTCTAGTGCTGCCATAGAAACAGTATGCCATAGGCCAGGTGACTTGAACAGCACACATTTATTTTCTCACTGATCTGGAGGCTAGAAGTCCAAGATCAAGATGTTAGTAGGGTTGGTTTTGAAGTCTGAAATGGAAGGATATATTTCTTGCTTATTGTTGGCTATCTCTCCCCCTTTGTCTTCACACTATCTCCTTTCAGTACTTGTCTGTGTCCAAATTTCTTGTTCTTATAAGAACATCAATCATACTGGATTAGAGCCCACCCTAATGACCTCATTTTAACTTAATTACCTGTTTAAAGACCCTTTTCCAACTAAAGTCACATTCCAAGGAGCTGTGTATTAGGATTTAAAAATATGGATTTTTTTTGGGGGGGGGAATACAATTCAGCTCATAATAATCCCCAAGTGGGGGAAAATGTAGCATAGAGCTGCAGACACCTGTGAAGAGAGTGAGAAAGAGATGTTGTAAACTCTAATATTTGGAATTTATTGCCATAGTATAATCTAGCATAAATTAGTCAATATAGTTCTTTAAAGCAGGGGTGGGGAAATCTTTTTTCTGCCAAGGGCCATTTAGATATTTATAATGTAATGAATTTTGTGCATGGGGGGGTGGGGAGTGGGCAACCCCTCAGTCCAGACTGCACCCTTTCCAATCTGGGACCCCTTGGGGGGTGTCCGACTGCCAGTTTAGGCCCGATATCCTGCCTGGGTGCCCTAACTCCCCACCCCCCCATCAGCCTGATTCCCCCTCACTGCCTCTGCATGCTGGCCTGATTGCCCTTAACTGCCCCCCCTGCTGGCCAGGTTGCCCCTAACTGCACCCCCTCCCACCACCCTGGTCACCTCTTACTGCCCCCCTGCCTGCCTGGTCACTCCCAATTGCCTCCTTCTGCTGGCATGGTCACCCCTCACGCTCCCTCACCCCCGCCAGCCTGGTCACCCCATTCAACCTGCTGTTTAGTCATTTGGTCGTCCCTCACTAACCCCCTGCCAACCTGGTTGCTCCACACAGCCCTACTTATTTGTTTGGTCATCCCTTACTAACTCCCCTGCTGGCCTGGTTGCCCCATGCAGCCTGCTGTTCAGTCGTTTGGTTGTCCCTCACTAACCACCTTGCTGGCCTAGTCACCCCACACAGCCTGCTTGTTCAGTAGTTTGGTTGTCCTTCACCCTGCTGCTGGCCTGATCATAGGCAGCCATCTTGTGAGGGAGTGAGGGTTAATTTGTATATTAACTACTATATAGGATTTCCAAAATTATCAACTTAAAAATTAGCCTTCTATATTTGGTCAAATAATTAATTCACCCCTAAGGCCTTAGCAGGACCAGACCAAATAATTTCGCAGGAGTTATATGGCTCTTATATGGCTGGACATTCCCCAGCCCTCCTATAAAGGAAGTGGCACATTCTTCTGCCCCTCTTTTTCCTTTGTGCTGCTTGGAATAGGGACAAGAAGGTTAACAATCATAATTATGTGGACCGTGAGGTGCATGCTAAAGGTTGCTGAGCTGTTGAGAGAAACTAAGCTCAAAATCATGGGCTAGTGACCTCTGGTCTGCTTTTTTTGGGGGTGGGGAGGTGGGGGATAAAGAAATTTCTATGAAATTTAACACAGTAGAGAAAATGATAATAATACTTCCTTAATCATAATTGTAGTCAAAGGGGAAGCAGAGCCTACTGGACAAAGAAGATTATAAAGAGAAGTTGAAGCACCTCATTGCTGTAAATGTGTGTTTTTTAAAAAAAGATTACATTTCAACATATTAAAAAAAAAGAACTTGTAAATGTTGAGTAATCCTCGCAAACATGAGGTATGCTGGATACCTCAGATATGGGCAAATGCCATTTTGCCATTCCAGTTTTCAAAAAGAGAAAGAAAGATCCTGCAAATTATTGAATTATGAGTTTTATTTTATTTCCTGGAGTTCTAAGAAGAGGAAGTGGTTGGGTCATCATTACAGTAACCTCATTTCCTTCTTTGACAGATATCTCAGACTGTGGTGCAAGGGGAAATGTGGCCGAGTATGCTATTGAACTAAAGAAAGGCATTTAAGGGGCTTTCAAAATTTCTTCATAGATCAATTAGAGGAATATTCATTGAATAGAGGATTGAAAGAATGCTTGAAGAGTGTATGGGATAATCTGAGGGTCGTTTTTTTGTTTTTGTTTTGACTCCTGCCATGGTGTCAGCTTCACCATAAGGGTTGGCTCCCCCTTGTGGTTAAAAGATGGTTTTGTTGATAACTTGCCATGAACAGGGAGAGGATGCCTTTGAATCTTGAAGCTGGATTGTGGCAACACAACTTTTATCATTTTTTATTGACTCCAGTTGGATCAGAAGTCCATCAATGACTCAATTACTCTGCCAGGGAAAGGGATAATCTGCTAGGTTAGGGCTGGCCAGCTGGGATGAGTTGCCTTCCTCCAAAGCAGCAGTCGCCAGCAAGTGGTCCCCGGGCCACTGGCGGTCACTGAGGTCCGAAAGGTTGGTGGCCGCTGCTCTAAAGCACCTGAGGCAGGAAGGGTAGGATTATGTGTGGATATAAATAGCGAAAGAGAACTGAGTGGCTAACAAAAGAAGAGGGAGTGAGTTATTTTGTAGATAAACACATTATTTACTGTTTTTGGAAGATTATGAGGGCAAGATTCTTCAATTCTATAATATAAAAATTTAAATTTTTATGAGACAGAAATTCTGATAAAGCTGTTAGGATTATATTAACCACAAAATATCCTCCAGTTAATCAGATGAGTGTACCCAAGGGACAAAATTGTTTATCATTATGCATCTTGTGACAGAGACATATTCACCACAAATTATGATTTTGGTTTAACTATAATCACTTCTACCTGATTATCATTGACCAATCTGTTTATCTTCTTTAGAACATTAGGGGAGGATTATGTTCTCAGAATGGATAAGAATGACAACCATTCTGTTTTTTTAATTGCAAGAGAACATGTATATAAATATTTGCATCAAATTGCTTAGGTATAGATTAAAAAGGAATTGACTGGAATATAGTCATTTTTAAAATGCTGTTTGAAATACTTAAACTTTAGTGTGATTTTAAAGTTAATATTGCAAAACAAGTCTCTCAAAGGATCCCTAAGTGGCTTGTATCGTTTTATTGAGATCAGAGAGACAGATTCTATTAAAAGTGCTTAGACATATCCAATACTTCTATATTTAACTAGTTCTTCTGCTAAGTGAAGCAAAATGTATCAGTGGTCAATGGTTAAAAAACCCTCTTGAAACTAAGTTATTCCTTATGCTGAATATTTAACTGAGGAGTCAGTGTATATAAGGTATTGAAGAAAAAGAGACCATAGGGTTTGGTAGGTATATGGTGAAATAATAGATCTGTAAATTTTGGGAAATGAAGAAAGGCCCTTTTTTGTACATAAACCACAATTTTTATGGTGTGTTTCTGTAAAATATAAATCTAAGGACTTTAAAAAATTAAATAATTTTTTAAGATGAGATCCTGTCATTCAAAACAGAATCTAATGATGTTTCTCAGCAGAGGATTGTCTCTGTGAGTCATCTTTATCTGAACATAGTTAAATATTCTACAACTTTCTTGTTACTCAAACTGTGGTCTGTGGACCAGCAAGGTCATTATTATGGGGAGCTGGTTAGAACTGCAGAATCTTACCTCTATCCTAGACCTATTGAATGTGAATCTGCCTTTTAATAAGACCAGGGGATCCAGGGATCCATGTGGTCATCAAAGTTTGAGCATAGTTTACTAGATCTCAATTAAGGAAATTTTCACATTCCACAGAGTATTAGGGAATGGGGACTCATAGGCCAACCATAAAAACCTCTCAGGTATATTACGGAATTTCCTTTTCTTTTTCACTTACTCTGATGGCTACATAATACTTTTTTTTAAAACAAGGTGTCTCTAGAACAAAGACTTTGAAGTTGAGTGACCTAGGTTTGCAATCTGGATCTCCCACTTCCCAACCATCGAACTTTGGGCAAGTTACTTCACAGTTAAAGCCTTAGTGTTCTCATCTCTAGAAAAAATTTCCAGAATATCATTTCCAGGTGATGTTGATCTTATACTATTGTGAGGATGAATTGAGACAAGATGAGCATGTAGCCAGGGCCTGGTACATAAAAGGAACTCAGCAAATATTAGTTCCCTTCCTCCTTGCTGGAACATGCAACCTATTAAAACTTTAGAGGTATCTATTACAAATAATGCAAAGACTATAGAAAGTCTTCTACATAGCAAAGCTGTAATGTGGTTCCTATAAAACATTTGCTTTTAAACAGCTCTACTGCCAAGTAAGTGATTCTCAAAAATGATATTTAAATCATTAAATAAAATTGAATTGTTTAATGTGGTCCATCTGGATGCCAAATTATACTCACCAAAATGATGATTTGGATTTTAACATAATTGATACTTTGATATTCTTCCTGTGTCTGATTTATCAACAGGCTTTGCTGTTTCTTTGCTATTCAGCTTTTGCTCAGTGACTGCTTTTGGGTTCCATTAAAATGTCTTCATCTTGCTAATTTTCCTTGACTTCCCTACAATATTTTCTAATGAGTAGTCAGAGTGGTCCATTCCCTGGTATTTAGAAGTGTGACTGAGTTATGAGAAGCTGAAAGACAGCCTGTGATGAGAGCTATAACCTATTTGGACCTCCAGTAGTTCTTTATTTCATCCTCACAGAGACTATGTTTATTGATTTTAGAGAATGAAGAAGGGGTAGAGAGAAACACACACACACACACACACACACAGAGAGAGAGAAAGAAAGAGAGAGAGAGAGAGAGAGAGACAGACAGACAGACAGACAGACAGACATTGATTGATTGTCTCCTCTAGGTATTTGTCCTGACCAGGAATCAAATCCACAACATTTTGGTGTATGGGACAATGCTTCCACCAACTGAGTCACCTAGCCAGAGCCTGCCAGTATCTTTTTACAGTTACACTATTACTCTGTTGTGAACTCCTGGATCACACCATTTCAGGAGAGCTGCATTGTGCAATGATAGCTAAATTGCATGACAGTAGTGGAGTTGTGGAGGGACCCAAGGGCAATGCACAAATTCATTTGACTGACATTGTGGTCAGTCAAAGAACCCTCTCTCCATATGGGTTGCAGGTCTCCACAATTCCTTCCTACCAAGAGAATTTCATGTATAGGTCATCAATATGGTGTCATTTATTTTAAAATGTTTTTTTAAAGTAAAAATACAGTAAAGGAAAAAGAGAGCATAAATACCCATATTCCCACTACCCAGAATTAACTGTTAGTATCAAATGTAGCCATCATTTTCTACTTCCTAATACCTCCAGAGGCAACCATCATCAATAGTTTGGTGTGTGGTCATGATAGACCTTTATAAAAACTCTCTTTCTTCATTTCCATGATGATATATAATATTTTTGAGTGCTTTTTAAAATATCTATGTCCATGGGCCACACATATATGTATACGAGGTCCTTGGTTGATTACCTGCCCCCCACCCACCCTCATTCTTTTTTGAGCATTGCTTCCCTCCCTTAAACTTTATGTATTTGAGTTCCAGCCATCCTGGCAGACCCAGTTTATTCCTTTTGGTATAGAGCTAATCAGTATCATTTAATAGTAGCAGAACTTTCAGTGTTAGAAATATTTTGCTAATCTCTTTTTAGAATTTGCAGGTTGTAGCTAATACCTAGCAGCCATCAATAGATGTTTGATGCACTTCTGCTTCTATCCTACTGGTTTAGTTATTTAGCTACTAGCTGCTATCTTAATTAGAGATTAGCACATTAATTGAAGCAGTATTTATCCCTCTTGGTGAAGGGATGAGTGGTATGTTTTATTCTTTTGACCTCAAAGCTGAGTGGTGATGTCTCTTTTGTGAGCTCAGAAACCCTACATAAAGGACAATACATTAAACAACCTATTTGGTAAGAACAGGTATAGTCCACTTAAGTGTCCTCCTTTAATTTGCTGGCTGTGGTTAGATACAATCAATGAATAAATTACTTCCATGTTTAGGCAGGCCCTGGCTTACTCCAGCATGCCTCTTTCTTTAGTGGCTACAAAAGGAAGTTTCTGTGGCTTCCGCCTGTCAAGGAAAATGTGTTTACCCTTATTAGTAAAGTCAACAGAATAATGACACTAAGGCCTTTGAGGTCATCATCTTACCACTGTAGTTATTTTAATGGGAACATTATTCTCCATATAAACTATATTTCCTAATTGCCACAAGGCTCTATTTTCTGACACCCTTTATTAAGAACTTATTCTAAATCCTATGTGATAAAAGCCTAATATGCTAAGCGTGCGGTCATCTGGTTGGCTGTTCAACCAATCAAAGTGTAATATGTTAATGGTATGCTAAGGCCACTCAACCACTCTCTATGATGTGCACTGCCCACAGGAGGCAGATGCTCCAACAGGTAGGTTAGCTTGCTGCTGGATTCTTGCTGATCAGGACTGAGAGAGATGGGTTGGACATGACCTGGAGCCCTCTTGCGGTTTCTACCCATCTGGCCAAACTCCTGTGTCCCTTCCCAGCCCTGATCATGCACCAGTGGGGTACCTTGGCCTGGCCTGCACCCTCTGGAAATCCAGACCCCTTGGGGGATGTTGGAGAGCCAGTTTTGGCCCAATCCTGCAAGCCAGGCTGAGGGACCCCACTGGTGCACGAATTTGTGCACTAGGTCTCTGGTTGTCAAATAAAAATGTGGCTATGTAAAGTTGTACATTTAAATGAAATATAGTACAAAGAAATTAATCACCTTAGAAGTTGAGTTGGGGTCTAACATAAGGCAATGAGCCTATAAGTAGCACTAGGAATCTGTGTGTGTGTGTGCACATGTGGGTATGCATATGTGTGCATACATGTGTATAGGAGCTACACTTCTGATTGGTGCTGTAAACAAATACATTTAATGAAATTATGCTATGACTAGTTTTTCTAGTCCATTCCAATCAGGTTTTTCTCTCTATTGCTCACCTATAATCCTTCTTGTTAAAGTCATCAGTAAACTGTGCATTGCCAAATTTAGGAGTTTCACTGTGCACCAGCAAGGCCTCCTGCTATCCCAGAATATTGCCAGCATAAAACACCTCCAGATATCTGGTATATCTTTTATAGATGAGAGATAATAAAAAGAAATTATCAAAAGATCTAGTCAAAGATATTCCATATAGTAAGACAAAAAGAAAATATGTAAAAAAAGCATACTATAGAAATATTACAATGAAATGTATCCTAAGAAACCTGAAACATCAGAAAGAATGTATGCACCCTTATATTCATAGCAGCACAATTTACAATAGCTAAGACTTGGAAATAGACTAAGTGTTCATCAGCAGATGAGTGGATAAAAAAAACTATGGTACGTTTATACAATGGATTACTACATAGCAATAAAAAAGAAAGAACTCTTACTGTTTGCAACAGCATGGATGGACCTGGAGAGTATTATGTTGAGTGAAATAAGCCAGACAGAGAAAGATAAGTATCACATGATCTCACTCATATGTGTATTTAATGAACCAAACAAACTTATGAACAAAAATAGACCCAGAGTCATAAAAGCATGAATAGACTGTTGAATCTCAGAGGGAAGGCAGGGGAGGGTGGGTGGGAAGAGATCAACCAATGAACTTGTATGCACATATGCATAACCCATGGACACA
>PVJC01023943.1:0-25957 GCA_004026665.1 Murina feae | reverse complement strand
GTGGTTGGGAAAAGTATAAGAAGCTCTGATGAAAGTAAGCTTATTTGTGGTTGTTTTTTTATGTGGCAGAAAAAATTTCGACAAAAAGATGCATCTTGATTTAGACTTTAAAAGGTAAATGTAATCTAGATACTGGGAATTAGAAAAGCAGGCATTCAAATACAAAACCGTATCGCAAAGGTATGGAGATAAAAGCCCACTGTGTTACTGAAATAGTAAAGAGCAAGTGCAAAAGTCTCATTGGATCATTCCACCCCACGTTTGCTCATCTCAAATTCTATGCTAACCTTTTATCCAGTTGCCTTTCAGGTCTGGAATTACTTTTGGAACAGACAAATTACTTTTACCCAGCATATATTTGCAGGACCTAATGCAAGAGTGGTTTGTTTTCCTTCATTTGTAAACAATCCTGTGTCCTGGGGAAGCAATATTGGATCCACACTTTATATAAGAGTATATTAGATTTTTAAATTACACGGTGTTGTATATGTCACACTCTAGCAGGCTCGTTGCTGAAAGGATAAAGTTAGTCATGGAGAGAACACTTTCACTGGAAACACCAATGCCTGATAAATATACATGAGTAAATTAGTGAAATATGTATTGCTGAAATTAGACAGCCGACTGAGGAGACAGAAAAGGCTTCTGAAAACACATGAACTGTGCAAATGATCATCTTTTTTATTGTATAGTCTAGCTTTTCATTTAATTTGCCACAAGGATGCCCATTAAGAAAATGCTTGTTTTGATGTATATCACTCAAGTGTGAAAGTAACCTCTTGCTTTAATGCTTTATTCAAGAACTAGCCTGGTGTTTTTAATTGGCTGCTGTAAAATTTACAGTCTCCCAAAGAACATACTACTTCCAAAGTATAGCTCTGCTTTAATTTCTTCCATTTCAAAGTAGCTTAATATCAAATCTGTTTTACATCCCAGTTGTAATTAGGAAGTATAATCAGTGTAAAAATTTGAATGGTAGTTGCAGCTGTGGTATGCTAGGTCATGAACATTTCCAACATTATAAAAATATTATTCCCAAATCAAAAAGAAGACGTGAGTGCCAAATACAGTTGATATGTAGATGCTGATTTTAAAAAATATTTCTGGTAACTATAGTTATTCTAATGTTTATGTAGATAATTTTTATTACCCTCCATCTTGTATTTTCTTCATTTATTTTCTAACACTATTGCCAGGTACAGGAATTTTTTTTTTCTTTCTGTTCGAACTTCAATAAAAAACAATCATGGTACTTATGAAAGGAATAGTTTAGATTATAATTATAATTTCATTTTAAATAATTAGATTCTAATAGTCTTTTAACATTAGTAGTATGAACTGCATACTATTTTAAAATTTCAGTTAAGTTCAATTGAATATTGAGAAAGATGAACAGAGCAGTAACAGGTACTGTCCCCACATAACTGATTCTGGGAGATTAAATTCAGTTTTAGGTAAACTATATTTGTTGTACCCTGCTATTGTGGATACCTGAGGAAATTGTTGGTTTTGTGAACTCTGAAATATTAACGTTACCTTACATTGTAGAATTATTTTCTACATAGGAAAGAGTTTTCAATATATTAAATTAGCAACTTAGAAATGATTGGAGAAATAAAAATTTTATATAAAAGTATTATCATTGTGCAGGCACCAAAGGCACTTACATAAAATTTGGGCCATGAGCATTGTATAGTAGTGACAATCTTCAAGTCCGCTAGCCATTCACAATTGTCAATTATCTTTTTTTTTTTTTTGAAAGAGTACCCATTAGCCTCCTCCTGTGGCTACATGAATTACTAAGCTTGGAGTGCAAACAACATGGTGAGGGCCAGAGAGAGAGAAGGGCAGCGTCTGGGTGGAAGTGGGGAAAAGGGGGATGGGAATGAGTGGCATCTGTAATAATGCCAATAATAAAAATAATTTAAAAACATTATTGTATAATTATTCATAAAAGCAATATCTTGAAAATTTTAAGTCATGTGTAACATTAATTGTTTTGATTTATTTTTATTATTTTGTACCTTGTGTACTAAGATTTGTGCCGCCCTAAAATTTCTATGTTTAAATTCAGATTCCCAATGCAATGGTATTAGGAGGAGATGTCTTTTTGAAAGGTATCTAAATTATGAGGCTGCACCCTCATGACTGAAATTAGTGCCCCCTAAACAGGACCCCAAGAAGGTCCCTGGGCTCTCTGCCTTGTGAGGATTTGCAAAGGTGCCCAAATGTAAACTAGAGAGAAACCTTTAAGCAGACACCAAATTTGTTGACACCTTGATCTTGGAATTCCCAGCCTCCAGATCTTTGAAATATAAATCCATGCACAGGTGGGGTCCCTCGGCCTGACCAGTGATATGGGCTAATTGGGGCCATGGGAGTTTGGCTGTGGGAGTGCACTGACCACCAGGGGGCAACTCCTGTGTTGAGCATCTGACCCCTAGTGGTCAGTGTGAGTCATAGCAACCAGTTGATGCTCGTTCTGTCACTTAGGCTTTTATGATAAAAGCATAATATGCAAATTGACCAAATGGCCAAACAGCAGAATGACTGTCCAGACAGCCACACTATGACATGCACTGTTGCCAGGCCAGCCAAGGTGGGTGCTATGCGATTGGTCGGGGGGCCTTGCCATCACCCCATGATCTTCCTGCAAAGGTAGGCCCAGGCCACTGGCCAGTGGGGCGATCAATCAAGGGGGGGATAGGGGGTGGTGGTAGATGCAGGTAGCGCCAGACCAAGGCCGAGGCGGGAGGGGGGCAGGGCTGGCTGTCCGCTGCCAGGGGAAGCCTGGATGTTGGCAGGCTGAGGAAGCCTGGGTTCCAGGTGCCGACAGCTGGGGGAAGGAAGGCCTGCCCTTGCACGAATTCATGCATCGGGCCTCTTGTAATTATATAATATATATATATATATATATTCAGTGGGGTTGCTTTGTCTGTGTAGAGAGAGATGGGCCAAATGCTTAGGGGCACACAGAGAACACATAATCTCTGGTAAATTTTTTTTCAGAAGCTGGATGATGGTATATGGGTTTGGTTTGCTACTAAAAGAAAGAGAACTCTACCTATATTTTATATGCTTTTATATTATAAATAATTATAAAAAGATAAAAGGAAAATCAAATAAAATATATACATTGATATATATCTTCTCAGGATATAGTCACAAAATATAAATATAAAGATACCCATAAAGAAAAAGTAAAAAGTAGTTTTTTATCAAGATGTTTTATTGTTGTTGTTAGAAATAAACTGATTCCCATTCTAGTTGAAAAAAGGTTTATTAACAAAGGTTTATTAACAGGCACTGGGAAATTCTCATAATTCCTGGGTGGGCCACAGCATCAGGTTGTGCATCCAGAAACCACCTCCTAAATCACACTGCAGAGAGGTTTGGTGATGAATACTTTGCAGCTGCCAAGCATCAAATAGCAGTTTGAACTTCCAATACAACTAGTCCTGTCACCACTGCTCCATTTTTCCAAGAAGTTAGCATTCTGGTAGCTGCTGCGGAGGGTGATCATGGCCAGCCCCACTTGCTTGCATCCCAATTACTAATTCGAGGTCTGAGTGAGTTATTCTATTGTTACTATTGAGCCGATGCCACATGACTATGTATGAGTTGCAAGGAAAATGTAATATCTGATATTTTTAAGCTTGTGGAGGGCTTATTCTTATTCAGCTTTTACCAAGAACCATAGGTAGGAGTTTTCTCAAATAGAATAAAGGTGTTGAGACACTAGGCAATCAAAAGGGACAGAAGAGAGGAGAGACAGAGAGAGAGGGAAAGAGAGAGAGAGAGAGAGAGAGAGAGAGAGAGAGAGAGAGAGAGAGAGAGAGAGAGAGAGAGAGATTTACCATAAGCGTACACCATCTAGATTTTCAAGAAATTAATGGTCAGAATATCTTTATTATTTGTGTCTATAAAACAGGGTTCCTCAGTCTCGGCACTACTGACATTTCAGGCAAAATGATTCTTTATCATGGGATCTGTCTTTTACATTGTAGGATGTTGAACACCATCGCTGGTTCTACCTATTTGATTCCAGCAGCTACTCCCCCACTGCTTCCAGGATGTGACAACCGAATGTCTCCGTTCATCGACAAATGTTCTTTGAGATGACAGCATTGTACCAGTTAAGAACTACTGCTATAAAAAGATGGTAATGCACAGCTTCATCATAACAGAAATGTAGAGACTGTAACACAAAATTCCAATTCTTAGCACTACTCTGGGAAACATATTTTAGTTCTCAAGTCAATTGTACAGTATTTTTAACAAATAAATTATCTTCAAATATAACTTAAATGACCACACCATAAAAACATGGATGTTCTAACTTTTAATTTTATGCATCCTATACACTGTTTTTATGTATGTGTATAAATTAATGAATCTATTTATTTGTTTATTGTCCCTGAAGTAGAATTTAAGCTTAGAGAAGGAAACTAGTTTAGTGTAACTAATCTAATAAAAGAGTAATATGCAAATTAACCATCACTCTGAGACACCTAAGCCATGCCCACCAGCCAAGCCACTCCCCCAGCCAATCAGAGCAGCTGTATGCAAATTAACTTAGCCAACATGGAGGCCAGCAGCCACGGAGCTAGAGCAAACAGGAGGCTTCCATTGCAACTGCCTGCCTAGGCTGGCTAAGCTTCTGCTCATGGCAACAATGTTGTAATTATAGAAGCCACGGAGCTGAAGCAAACAGGAGGCTTCATAACCTGCCTAGGTCATCCCTCAAGGTAACAAAATTTCAATTATAGAAGATAAATAAACCCCAGAAACCTGATTCCAGCCAGCCTGGCTGGGACATTGGGTCAATGGGAGCTGTGGGCAGCCTGAAAACGGCCCTCAGCCCCTCACTCAGGCTAGCCAGGTACCTCAGTAGGGACCTGAACCCTGAAGGGACTGTGGGCAGCCTGAAAACGACCCTCAGCCCCTCACCCAGGCTTGCCACACCCCAATGGGGTGAGAATCCCCACTGGGGGGCTTAGCCAGCCTGCAAACAGCCATCAGCTCCTCACCCAGGCTATCCAGGCATACCAGCAGGTGGACATCCCTCGAGGGGTCCCAGACTATGAGAGGGCATAGGCCGGGCTGAGAGACCTCCCTGAGTGCACAAATTTTTGTGCACTGGGCCCCTAGTGTGTGTGTGTGTATATATATATATATATATATATATATATATATATATATATATATGACTAGAATAGTGTCAGGAATATGATAACTTAATAATGTTTTAGAGGGAATAAATGAAAGAACAAGGATAAAAATCATCTGAGAATGTGAGGTTTTTTTTACAGTTACTAAATTCTTTGATATACCTGTATCAATAAGAGAATTGTATCTACAGTGTATCTAAGTGGCAATAAAATCCTTTAATTTTTATAGACTGGACATTAGTAAAAAGATCAGTAAATTAACATATAATTTCTGATATTTAATTTGCAGAATGAAAAAATAAAACAAGCAAAACAAGTAAATTCAAATTATCATTTGTTATCACCACAAATGTAGGCAGGACATAATCTCTAAACACATGACAAACTGAATAAATGTTTCCATATTGAAAAAATAATCATATTAATACTTATTTTTTACATTTTTTCTCTTGCAAACCAGTGAAAACTTAATTATAGACCAATGGACAAAGTTTGTGAAGCACTGGTTGAACCAGAGGTAGAATTTTTGAGCTTAAACTGAGAGTTTGTCAATTCCATGTACTTCTCACAGAGTGGGCCAGAGTAATCCAGAGTTTAGCAATGTCTGACTTTGTATAGCCATTATGTACTTTTCTCATGTTTTGGAAGTGTTCTATGTCTGGCTTTGACTGACTTATACCCTACAACCTGTCTTTCCCAACCTGTGTTGACAAAAATTTTGACAATTACTAATACTAGTTGCTAAAATAAACTGGACCCTCATCTGGATCCAGAACACAAAATCTGTGGCTGAGAACCTATTTCTTGAAAGTAATTGGGGAATAATCAGATTGGGGGAAAGAGGTGGACAGATATTTTATGGATAGACAGAAGGTAATGACATGTGTAAGACATAGATGAAACTTCATGAGTAATATATATAGCCTATATAATAAAAGCCCAGCGACTGAATGGTGGAATGATCAGAATGACCATTGGACCAGTCACTATGATGTTCACTGACCACTAGGGGGCAGATGTTCAATGCAAGAGCTGCCCCCTGCTGTTCAGTGCACTCCCAAAGTGGGAGCGCCACTCAGCTTGACCAGGATGAGTGGCGCTCCTGCAGTGAACTGATCCCTGCAGGCCACACCCCCCACCAGTGCACAAATCCCATGCACTGGGCCTCTAGTATATACATAAAATGACAGAGAGATTTATTTTCAGGGGGAAATAAGACATCAAATAACATTTCTATATTTTCCTTTTCTGAATAATATTCTTGGCCCATAGGTTAAAAAAAATTTAGTCATATTTCTTCAAAGAAGAAATGTATATGATCTCTGGTTCTGATTTGTCCTGACAAAATAAAACATTTTACACAATCTACATTTACTTGAGTAGGAAAAACCTTTGTTTTAATTTTTTCTGAGCTAGCTAAAGCAGGTTTTGCCAGTCTCATTACAGTGAAGAGTCACTTCTTATCCTTCAGACAGCATACATGCATATCAGTGGAGCTGGGCGCCTGCTCTCCAGACTGAAGATGAAAGGGATGTATTTGATTTGTGATGGATGTCACTTATACCTGGTAGCTATCGCTGCTGTGGAGCCACTGTTTTCTGAACCTCTTGTACACTGAGGAATATTTTTTCCTGGGTTGGATATCTGAATATCATTTTTACAAGATCAAGTAAGCACAAAAATACCAAATCCTTACATTCTTCATTTTCAGAAACACTCTTTCAGCGAATAATTCTTTTTCTGATAAAATGCAAATTTTTATCTTTACTTTGAACAAGATAAAACAACTTTCCAATAGTGTATTTTTCCCTAATAAGTACTTATAGATTAGGATGGCCTTTAACTGTTGTTAAAATTCCCTGTTTATACTCCATTGCTTTTCTATGCCATTTTTAAAGTCCAAGTTTCTTGAATGTAGCATCATTTAACTAAAATCAACATTTTTTTCTGACTTCTTTAGTAAAAAATAAATATATAAAGATCTCATAAGCAAAAGAAGGAACATATTTGTCAGCTGCATCTGTCTACGTACTTCCCCCAGGTATATTGAAAGGGCTTTATTTTTTCTTTCATGGTTGTACTGAATGCTGGTTCACAAAGCAATTTCCAATATTTATGTAAGTAGTAATATCATATTACTACTATAGCTAATTGTATTCTGATTTCTCTTATGTTTTCCTGTGCTCTGATGATTTCCTTTCATGCCAGCATATTTTCTGTATTTATAACCATATAATAAGAAAAGTGACAGCATATATAAGCAAAAATACAAATAAACCATAAATAAATATAAATAGAATTAACATGGTGAAGTGATGTCTGATGTAATCTTCTGACTAAAGGGTAATTTATGCATTCCTCCCATCTACAACTCTCTCATCTGATATTAAAAGTTTCAGACCCTCTAAACTTTCTCAATGTCATTCTCTCTAATACATTTTTCTAATTCCTATGCACTTGAGTGACTTCAATATCTACTTTGATTAAGCTTATATATCCTAACCTCTTAGTTTAGTTATTTTACCCTTCTAAATGCTAATGACCTTTATTTCAGAACAACTGCAACCAAATGCCCACACAGGTTCTATTTTAAATTTTACTCTCATTAAAAATTGATTTTATCAATATCATATTTCAATCTGCCTTCCTCAGATGACAAGCTGCAGCATTCTACCTTCCTTCCTTCTTCTTCTTCTCTCTTATACCCCAGATCAAATCAAATCAAAAGCCCTAACTCATCAGTCTTCTAAAATTCCTCAAAATAGTCACTATTCATAATACTCTCTGGAATTTTGACTACTTCCTTCTATTCCTAGAATAGTCACCTCATCCTGATTGGAGGCCCTCCCTCTCCAAATCTTTCACCACATTGAGTTCAGAAGTATCTCTGTGAAATCTTAAACTGATTATGTCAATTTCCTGATTAAAAAAAAACTTTGAATAGTTGTCTTTGTCTAATTTATTTCTAGACATCTTAAAGGACCTGTCATGTTTTTCTCTGTAAGTCCAGTGCCTGTCTAAAATAACAGGTTTCCCTATCTTTCATGGCTGGCATCAACTTACTTATCCCGTGTGAACTGAGATGAACAACTCTGTGGGAGCATGGTCTGGCGCACCAAAGCCAGATTAAATGACATTCAAGGTGTTCCCATAACCTTATGTGCCTTATTTTATTACAGGATTATGAATCATTGTTCCTCATTCTTTGGTAAATATACTTCCATTTTTAAGCTGCATTTTTCTACATGTTAAATCCTAGCTTTATCTTACTTAATGCATACTTCAACTCTGAAGTTAAAAGCCACTTCCTCATAGAAGCTTTAGCTAAACTCCTCAGACTATATCGGATTCATTTTATAAATATTTTCATAGCTCAACAGAATTTTTTCTCAAATTACTTTTTTTAAAACTATGCATTGTGTGAAATTTGTGGACAAAGAGGTCTCCCTGATTAAAGGTTTAAGCTCATTAAGGTAAGAACAAAGTCTGTTTTGCCAATTATTGTATATTTGAATTGAAACACAAACTCAGAATAGTAAAACGGCATGCAATAACTATTTGTTGGATAAAAAAACAATCATTTTATTGCAATTAAAATATGAAATTGTTTTGTATTTTTAAAATTTACTAAATATCTAATCTAATAAAAGACTAATGTACAAATTAACCATCACTCCAAGACACCTAAGCCATGCCCACCAGTCAAGCCATGCCCACCAGCCAATCGGAGTGACTGTATGCAAATTAACCTAGCCAAGATGATGGCTGGCAGCCATGGAGCTAGAACAAGCAGGAGGCTTGCCCTGGTGATGCAGGAAGCTAAGGTTCCTGTCTGCCTAGGTTGGTTTTGGCAACAAAGTTTCCACAACAAATTTTTAATTATAGAAGATAAATAAACCCCAGAGACCTGCTTCCAGCCTTGGGCTCAAAGAAGGGCTGCAAGCCTGGGTTGTCAGGGGCAACCTGACCAGGGCTCCAGTTAAAGCAACTAAGTTTCAACTTTAGAAGTTAAATAAATTCCAGATACCAGTTTCTAGCCAGCCTCACTGCAAGCAGCTATCAGCCCCTCACCCAGGCTGGCCAGGAACCACAGTAGGGACCCGAACCCTGAAGGGTAGTGGCCAGCCTGAAAACGGCCCTGAGCCCCTCACCCAGGCTGGGCACCCCCCCAGGGGGTAAGGGTTCCTATTGGGGGGCTTGGCCAGCCTGCAAACAGCCATCAGCCCCTCACCCAGGCTGGCCAGGCATGCCAGCAGGTGGACATCCCCAGAGGTGTCCCAAACTGTGAGAGGGCACAGGCCAGGCTGAGGAACCCCTACCTCCGAGTGCACAAATTTTTGTGCACCTGGCCCCTAGTCTATATTATTAAGGCCAGTGGCCATAACACCATAATGCTAGAATGACCAAACGACCAGTCACCAGGAGGTGAATTGATGGGTCTCACAGCAGCGCCATGGGTCTGGGGTGCAGCAGGTCTGGGTCTTGCGCGATTTAGTGTTCTGGGCCTCTAGTATATTATAAAAAATACTTTTATGTCAAGATTGCTTATCAATAAAATGTGATATGTTGGAGCACCTTACACATCCAGCATGGTTCAGAGTTCCTGTTCAGGGTTCGAGTTCTGAAGGAGGCCACACACAAAATGAAGAGAGAGAGACTAGAAGAGAATCAATTTGGAAACTGGGGGACCAGGCGTGGCATCTTTCCTCTACTAGGGTAGACTGCCCACTGATGCCTGGGTCTCACCAGCCTTTTATTGAGTCTCTGAGAAAACAACCATATCCTTAGGCAGGAAATTCCAAGGAAGAATTTTACATGTAATTAACAGGTGGGGATTTGCTGTAATTAACAATATTTCAACATAAGAAATAGGTGCATAGCTCTGATCTTTCAGAGCAACCAAGGTAGGTTAAAAACAATCAGTTTCCAGCAGTGATAGGCTATGGCTACTAAGGTTCTTATAGCAATTTGTTTCTAGCCTAAAAACATTGGAAATTTAATATGATTCAGTCTGAGAAAACTCCTTAATTAAAAGATAATATTGTCAGAGAATTATGATGCCTAGACAATTAGAAAAGCAAATATTCTAGACAGAAGAGAACTTTTCCAAAAGAAGCTAATCCTTGCCTTTGGGTTAAGGAATTCTTGGAATCGACTAAAGACTAAAACTGAGATTTTTAAGAGAAAACATCTCTTAGGAGAAAAAAGAAATTAACCTTAAACTTAGTGGTTATGTGAGTGTGATGGGCACAATTACAAACTCGAGAGAAAAAAATTCATGGTCCATATTTTTCATTAAACATTTGTTGAGTTTTGTGGCTGTACAGGAAACTGAGGAAATAGATTGAACATTTATAAAAGGCAGAATAGATCTTCCATATTTTATAGTACTTAGAAAAACAAAAGACCTGTGGAAAGAACAGGTATTGCCCAATTTTGAACTTCTTGGAACAGAAAGAAGGAGGGCCCCATTTGGGATCTCTGAAGTACAGAGCTTGATCTCTAACAATATTGCAGGGCAAAGGAGAGAGCCCCATGCCTTAAAAGGAAGGTTGAAATTAAAATGGACTGAGTGTCACTAAAACTGCAATCTAGCTTGATTGACCTCAACATCTGATTATATTCCTTAATGAGATAAGATACCCATGTCTGGTGAAAGATATGATTGTTTGGATACTTTTTGCATATAATTTTTAACACTTAATAACAATAAAAAAAGACAAGGAATGCAAAGAGAGCAAAAAAAAAAAAAACAATAGCAGATGATCAAGAGTAAAAGCAGACAATATATATAGCCTACACAGATGAGCCAATTATTGGAATTAACAGACATGATCTTTAAAATAACTATGAAAAAATTATTAAAGAAAATGAAGAAAAGATAGAATAAGGGATTTTAAAAGATAATTGGAATTTATACAAACAAATAAAATGAACACTCTAGAATTGAAAAAAAATGAAATTAAGAACTCACTGAATGGTTTAATAGCAAATATAAGATCAGTGAAATTGAAGATAGATAAATAAGAAATACTCCAAGTAAAATATAGAAAATATTTTAATAAATGAAAAGAAAAGGCAGATGGGTTATTAAAAATGATCTAATTTGTGTATTATTGGTATCTCTAAAAGAGATGAAAAAGATAACATGACAGAAATGATATTTGAAGTAACAATGGCTAAACATTTTCAGAACTGATAAGATGTATCAACCTTCAGATTCAAGATGTGAGCAAACCTCAAAACCAAAGTAAGCCACAACTATGCATATAAAATAAACCCGGTAGTAATCTTAGAAAAAATATTAAAGCCAATCAAAACAAAAATTGAACTCCCTTCAAAGTGTCAACAATATGATCAATGACTACTCAACAGAAACATTGAAATCCAGAAGGCAAGGAAAAACATCTTTAAAGTGATGAAAGGAAATAAAAACAAGTATAGAAATATTTATCCAGTGAAAACATCACATAAAAGATAACATGAAGTAAAGACTTTTCTAAACAAGCAATGATCAAGGAAATTTAACACCAGCAAGCCTACACTTTAAAAAGTTAGCACAGTTCTTTTGGTAACTTTACAGTCATGTTTCTGTCTGAAATGTTTTCACAGAGAAACATAACTATTTTCCTATACTAAGGGCCCAGTGCATCAATCCGTGCACCTTGAAAGGAACTGTGGCCAAAGGGGTGGGTCTTGGCTCATCCTCCACACCCTGCCTGGTCCCTCCTGCCACAGCTCCCAGGCCCCTGTCTGCCAGCAACCCCACCACTTCTAAATGGTGATAGCACTGGCCTCGCTCACACCCGCTGACAGCGCTGAGTGATTTGGAACAGCACTGGGCACTGGCAGTGGGTGCAACCAGAGCTGCTGCCGGCAGTGGGTGTGAGCGGCAGCTGCCAGCCCTGATCACCCCTCAGGAGCAGGGGGAAGTGGAGAAGCCTTGAAGGGTGATTGTGTGACAGCAGCCAATGCTTGCCTTTTCTGACAGTGCTGAGCAATCAGAGCCGGCACTGGGCATCGGAAGCAGGTGTGAGCACCAGGCAGGACTGTGGCCTGCAAGAGCAAAGAATTTTCCATAATCATCAGAGGCTTGCCCCAAAGACAGTGACTAGAGCCTGGCTTAGTCTGGTGCCCCCTCTCACCTGCCACCATCCCACTGCAGCCAATGCCTGCCATGTTCCATGCTCTGCTGCCTGCTGCCATTGCTCACCATGTTCCGTGTGAACCCCTGGTGTTCAGTGCACATCATAGCAATCAGTTATTCCATTGTTCCACCATTCAGTCTATTTGCATATTAGGGTTTTATATATATACTAGAGGCCCAGTGCATAAAAATTTGTGCACTTAGGGGGGGTCCCTCAGCTTTGCTTGTGCCCTCTCACAGTCTGGGACCCCTCGGGGTACATCTACCTTCTGGCTTAGGCCTGCTTCCTGAGGGATGAGGCCTAAGCTGGCAGTCAGACATCCTTCTGGCAGCCAGGAGCCCTCAGGGGATGTCCACTTGTCAGCAGGGAGCAGGCCTAAGCTGCAGTTGGACATCCTTAGAGCTGGTGTGCTGGCAGCCTTCAGCAGAGCTCCCCCTGTGGGAGCACATTGACCACCAGGGGGCAGCTCCAGCATTGAACATCTGCCCTCTGGTGGTTAGTGTGTGTCATAGTGACCAGTCATTCCCAGTGGTTCTGCTATTATGGTCAATTTGCATATTACCCTTTTATTATCTAGGATAGATAATAAAAGGGTAATATGTAAATAGGCCAAACAGCAGAACAACTGAACAACCAATCAAATCACAATATGCTAATGATATGCTAAGGCAGCTCAACTGCTCACTATGATGTGCACTGACCATCAGGGGACAGACACTTCAATTGGTAGGTTAGCTTGTTCCTGGGGTCCAGCTGATGGGGACTGAGCAAGATGGGCTGGACATGCCTTGGAGCCCTCCACAGTCCCTCCCCAGCCCGATTGTTCACCGGTGGGTCTCTCAGCCTGACCTACAGCCTCCTGCAATCCAGGACCCCTCAGGGGATGTTGGAGAGCCAGATTCAGCCTGATCCCACAGGCTACTCCCCTTGAGAGCGTGTCAGATACTGGACCAATCAGGACTGATTGGACATGGGAACATGGCAGGCACAGTGGGGCCAGGAAGAGTGGGAGCGGCAGGTAGGAGCTTCAGGCAGCATTGGACTGTGGGTTTTGGCCTGATCCCTGAAGGCCACCCAGAGGGACCTCACCCATGCACGAATTCATGCACCAGACCTCTAGTGAGAGAAATAAAGAGCATCACAGAAGGTAATTATGTGGGTCAATAAAATAAATACCAGTTGAAAAAAACCCCAAAAATTATAACATTTTATATAATTCAAATAATATTAGAAGAAGCAATGCATGCCAAAAAAGAGGAAACATATGATTAAGGGGAAACAAATTTTAAAAGAGCTAATGTTCTACAACTCTCTCGGAAGTGGTAAACCTATGAATTTTTATCAGATGACAATAAATCAATGATACATACAATAAACACTAAGTGAATAGTAAAAAGTACACAATAACAAATTAACAGAGGAAAAACAGAATAAAACAAATTATATACATAAAAGAGATGAGATAAATAGCAACAAAAATACATCTTTTAGAAACTTGTCAATAAAATATTTGTAGATAAACTATATGATGCTTGAAATTGCTTCAAATAAACCAGAGGTGTAGATAAGAGAGTGTAAATATAAGAAGATGAACCATGAGTTAATAATTGTTAAAGATGGGTGATCCATATATGCATGTTTATTATATGATTTTCTCTACTTTAATTTTTCATAATTAAAATAATACATATGTATATGTAAGCTTATATATGTCATATAATGAAAAATATGTTAATATTTAACATATATTATGGAGCTTCAAAGAATATAATAGCTCCATTGCCTAGAAATTTACTTTCAAATATTTCTTCATATTTTCAAAAGCATATATGTAAGATGTTAAGAAATATAAATGATGATACCTAAAATATAAATGGGATGATACAAATATATGAGGTATTTTAAAGATATAATAATTTATGGACATACTAATTTAGTGTAAGATATCTATTTTTGGTACTTTTGTTAAAATTAAGTTTCAGAGACCTATACTTTTATGATTGTGGGAATAGGTCATTATAATTTTAAAAAATTATCTCCTTGCAAAAAAGGTTTCAACCATAAAAGTTGACCTAGACCTGTTATTCACAAGCTATTTTTTTCTTTATTGATTAAGGTATTACATATGTGTCCTTATCCCCCCTTAATTGTCCCTTAATCCCCCAACTCATGCCCTCACCTCCGCCCCCCAAGTGTCTGTGTCCATTGGTTATGCTTATATGCATCCATACTAAGCTTGTGGTTTTGACCACAAGCTATTTTATTTTATTTAAGAAAAAAAATTTAATTCTTTCCCTAGAATATGAATATTGAGAGAGAGAGAGAGAGAGAGAGAGAGAGAGAGAGAGAGAGAGAGAGAGAGATAAGTTACCTCCTGCAACTCACCCAGATTGAAACCCCAACCTAGGTATGCGCCCTGATTGGAAATTGAACCAGCAACCTTTTGCTCTAGGGAGTGATGCTCCAACCTACTGAGCCACCTGGCTGAATGACAAGCTATTTTCAGAACCACTGATTACTTTGAAAATATCATTTACCAACAAAATACACATAAAACAACATATAATGTTCTCTGAACCCCTGCAGTTTATCAAAGATCCCTTTGAATTAAACCAGCTATATCCCATTTAATAATTGCTTTAATTTGGACTTAAAATTATCTTGATGATTTTCATTCCTTTAGTTAGCTCTTTCCAGATTTAATGTCCCCTGCTATATTAAATTATAATCTACTCAGATTATTTTTGACTCATCTTTGGCTTTTTTTGCATACATTTGGGAGTGATCCTGGCTTTCTGTTTCTCAGTGATCACTTCTTTCAAAATTATCAATTCCTCTTTGGGAATTTCATAAGGCTCTCATTTCACTACATTTGGAACATTGGCTAACTTAATGGTTCATAAAATGAACCTAATGGTCCATTGATGATAATAGCAATCTATATCAGGAAACATTTAGCATATTCATATTGTGAAAAATTTTGCATGAAAGGAAGATTATTGGAAGTATCAAAAATATTTTCTGCTAACTCAGGGCACATCTTTATATTCAAGTATTCTCTTTTACTATTTAGATGGAATTTATACAGATAATTTTGGGTCAAGTATTGTAGGAAAATCATATGCTTTGTATAAAATAAATAGTAATTAAGAGGCAAGATCAAATATTTCCACTCATAAATGTAATGTGTAGTTCAGTTTGAATGACTAGACTTTCTTAGCTTAGTTACTAGGGTTCTTAATCATTAGTTCCTATATATCATGTATCTGTACTTCAAATAAATTGGTCTACCTTCTTTCAAAATAAAGTAATCATCAATGCAGACTTTAATTCTATGTCATAGTTTCTCTCCCATCCCCCTTTAATAGTATCTATGTATTAACTTTTACTAGTTGATATAGCTAATAAATTGATTTCTAGACACAGTGACCTTCCCATGTGTGTTAAGAACTATTTTAGGATTGGGGGCAAATTTTTTAAATTACAAAGTAACAGTGCTGTAGAATAAAAATTTTCATTGGGCAGAGTCCCAGGTCAGAATGTCCAAGCATAGGATAGTTGAAAAGTCATGTAGGTGATGCATTTAATTCCAGTTACTGCTATAACAAATCTCTACAAATTTAGTGACTAAAACAACACAAATTTATTTTCTTATTACTCTAGGTGTCTGGAGTTCAAAAATAAAGGTGTCATCAATACTGCATTCTTTCTGGATGAAGTGTTTGTGCTTTTTCTAGATCTTAGAGTCCATCTGCTTTCCTTTTTTGTCCCTTTCTCTGTCTTCAAGGTCAATAGTAACATCTTCAGATTTCTTTCTCTTACTTCTGTTTCTGTCCTTTAGCCTACTTACTCTATTTCCCCAGTCACCTTAGCTTTTCAAACTCTCCTGTCTCCATATAATAAAGACTTTTGTGATTAAATTCACTCGTCTAATCCAGAATAACCTAATCATTTCAAAGTCCTTAAATTTACTGCATCTGAAAGTTCCTTTTGTTATGTGTGGTAGCATATTCATAGGTTCTGGGATTTAGGATATGAACAACTTTGGGAGATATTTTTCAGCCTACCACAGGTGAACACCTGTCTTAGATTCCTTGTGTATAATAACAAGAGGCTATAAGATGTTTTGCTCTATCATTTTTACGTCTAGGTTGACTTTCTTCCAACAGGAAAGTTGAGTACTTAGAAGATTATATCATCCTATCTAATAAAAGAGTAATATGCAAATTAGGCATCACACCATCACAAAGATGGCCACCCCCATAGCCACAAGATGGTTTCCCCCATGGCCACAATATGGCAGTGCCAATAGCCACAAGATGGCGGCACCCAGTCCGGCTCAGCCCCACCATTGAAGTGGCCAGGCCTGTTAGCCAGGCAGGTGGTGGGGAAGGTGGGGGGCCCAAGGGGTGGAACGGGCGATCAGAGGAGGCTGGGGGTCCCCTACCCAGGCCAGAGGACTTTGCCGGAGGCCTCAGGCAAGGGCAAGGGTGGAGCCAGTGATTGAAGGGGGCAGGGGCAGAGCCGGTGATCGGAGGGGAATGAGGGTTCCCTACCCAGGCATAAGGCTTGTTGGAGCCCCTTACACGTCCAGCGTGGTTCAGGGTTCCTGTTCAGGGTTCGAGTTCTGAAGGAGGCCACACACAAAATGAAGAGAGAGAGACTAGAAGAGAATCAATTTGGAAACTGGGGGACCAGGTGTGGCATCTTTCCTCTACCAGGGTAGATTGCCCACTGATGCCTGGGTCTCACCAGCCTTTTATTGAGTCTCTGAGAAAACAACCATATCCTTAGGCAGGAAATTCCAAGGAAGAGTTTTACATGTAATTAACAAGTGGGGATTTGCTGTAATTAACAATGTTTCAACTTAAACAATGGGTGCATAGCTCTGACCTTTCAGAGCAACCAAGATAGGTTAAAAACAATCAGTTTCCAGCAAGGCTTGGAACAGAGGAGTCAGACCTAGGCAGGGGCAAGGCCAGAGATTGCTGATGCCTGGGTTCTGCAGAGCCAGCAATCGGAGGGGCAGGGGCAGAGCCAGCAATCACAGGGTTTGGGGCACCAGTGGAGTTGGCAACGCAGGAGTCTGGGGGTCCCCTGCCCAGGCCTGCAGCCTTGGCCAGAGGCTGACAGTGGGGCAAGGGCAGATCCGGCAATGACAGGGAGCAGAATCAGAGCCAGTGATCACAGAGGCTTGGGGTCTGTGAAGCAGGCAATTGGGGGAGCTTAGGGGTCTTCTGCCCCTGCCTGCATCCTTGGCCAGAGGTTACAGGCCTGGCCAGGGGTAGAGCTGGGATTGGAGGGGCAGGGGTAGAGCCTATGATTAGAGTGAACTACAGAGGCAACATCTTTTCTGAGTGCTCATTGTCTAAGCTCCCTGTATGCCACTGGTAATATTCTTAGTAACCTGGGTAATAAGAATCCATAAAGGTGATCTAGGGTTTTTCCACCACACTTCTGGAGAAAAAGAAAATGAAGTTCCACTGCTGGAGGGCTAAGAAATGTCACATCCTGCCCTAGCCAGTTTGGCTCAGTGCATAATGCCTCAGCCTGCTGAATGCAGGGTCTGGGTTCAATTCTGACCAAGGGCAGGTACCTAGGTTGCAGGGTCCTCCCTGGCCAGGGCCCAGGTCAGAGCATATGCAGGAGGCAACCAATCATAGTGTTCCTCTCATTTCGATGTTTCTCTCTGTTTTTCTGTTCTCTTCCACAGTCTCTAAAAATCAATGGAAACATATCCTTAGGTGAGGATAAAAAAGAAAGAAAAAATGTCATATCCTATGAAAGACACATCTTGAAAATGCCTAAAGAAAGTTGTCATTTTTTCATGGTGAAGGGACTGGAGTCCGTGTTGATGAAAACACCTTGGTGGCTGCGGTGACTGGCAGTGGCTGCAGTAGCGAGGTGATGGGGCTGGTGGCTTCCCCTGATTATCCTGGTTGCCTCCCACAAAGGGAGGCCAGACTGTGGCTTAGGCCTGCTTCCCAAGGGGAGCAGGTAGCGGGCCTAAGCCGTCAGTAGGACACCCCAATATGTGAGAGGGAGCCGGCTGGGCTGAGGCACCCCCCCCCCCTGAGTGCACAACTTTCATGCACTGGACCCCTAGTGACATATAATAATGTTCAATGACTAGAAAAAAGAAACAAAATACCATATTTTCCGGCATATAAGACTACTAGGCGTATAAGATAACCCCCAAATTTTGAGAAGACTTTCCTGGGTTAAAAAGTCTGGATGGAGACCATATGTGGCACAAAAAGGAGCTGACCAGAGACACTTGCAGTCTCTGTCTGGCTCCATTGACCCATTGACGACCCCCGACTTTTGAGAAGATTTTCCTGGGTTAAAAAGTCATCTTAAACGCTGGAAAATACAGTATATGTAATTCGCTGTATTCCAACCAGCTTTGAAATAAAAACTATAAAGTATAATGTTGTATACTGCTATATCTATGCATGATAACATCAGAATTACTGATTTATATGAATTATTATGAACACATTGACTATTTCCAAAATTTTCTGATTAGAGCTTTGCAAGAAAATGAAAATAAAACAGTCATTGTATTAATAATGCAAACTAGATGTAATTATCTAAAATGTATTATGATGTTATACAAAGAAAGTTATTATTTTTGTTCACTTGTTATTCTTAGAATTGGAATCCCATGGAGATTAAAGTAATTCATATTATTGTGCTAAGGTGGAAAAGCCTATCTTTTTTTGTTCCTTAAATAAAACACATCAAGATTACATTCAAAATCATGCATGCACTATAAATATTAATTGATGAATTCATTTTAAGTACTTCAAATTTTAAGCAGCAATATTGTCTTAGGTTAATTATAAATCCACAGTATGAAAGAGCTCAACAAAATACTAGGTGCCTACTGATACCATAGTTATAATGTGGTATAATTGGATTACAATTCAAAAGCTGTAGGATGCAGTCTCATAAGCCTCACAAAATATAATCAATTATCTACTCTCATAGAAATAAACATGTATTAAAAATACTATTTTAAAAATAAGAAATGTCATTTTTTATTTTTTTAGGAATTTAATGAACTTGTTATAAACAATATTAAAATTGAAATATATACATTTATAATTAAATAAATTGCATTAAAAACAAAGGAGTATATATTTTAAACACATTTTCTAATTTTCTTAAGTTGATTTTTGCTATTATCTATGCTCTTAAGTTTATTTGTATTTGTAATATCTGTTTGGTAGCAATGCTATGTGATTGGTGTGTGTATGAGTATTTTGTGGCATCACTTTGGTTGGTAGCTTAATCATCATGGAAATATTGACACCATTGGGATCAGCAAATATTAAGATTCAGCTATTTCTCTCCCAAAGCATTGGGAATTTGTTTTAAACACTTACCAATATACCACTGATTAAATAAGAGTAGATAGATAAATAGATGATGATGATGATAGATAGATAGATGATAGATAGATAATAGATAGAGCTAGACATAGATGTAGATGATGATGATGATGTTGAGAGAGAGAGAGAGAGAGAGAGAGAGAGAGAGAGAGAGAGAGAGAGAAAGAGATGAAAGATGTAGACATATAGAGGTAGATGATAGATGATAGATAGAGGTATGTAATCTTTACCATTACCTTGGGGCAGAAATTTAGGAGGGTTTAGCTCAGTGGTTCTGATTTAAAGCCTCACATGAGGTTGCAAAGTATATACAAGAGATAGAGTTATATGAAATCTTTACTGAGACCAGAAGATTTTCTACCAAGATGTCTCACTCCCATGGTTAACCAGGTGGTGCAAATCGTTGGTGGAGTCATCAGTTCTTTGCAGTGTGGATCTCTCCATAGAGTCCTTGGCAGTCATCCATTAGAGCTGGGTAGAAGATACACATATTGTGAACTAACCTTAAAATTCACATTACTTTACTTTGCCACATCCTACTCATTAGATGGTAATTACTGTATCTGAGCCACATGAAAAAAGGAGAGCAATCAGGCTTCCTCTTTGGAAGGGAGGAGAGCTTAAGAATCTCTCTTTACATGTTATAAAGCCACCAACTCTGGGAGGCAGTGTAGGTCCCCTCATATGCTGCCACTGACTGTATATCAGATGTTAATATTGAAAATGTTATAATTTTAGAAAAGTTAAAAATTAATGCGGGAAGGACAGGGAGGGTTGGGGGGGGGTAAGAGATCAAGCAAAGGACTTTTATGTATGCGTATAAGCATAACTAACAGACACAAAAGACTGGGGAGCATGGGAGGGCAGAGGGAGGGTAGGGGGGGAGAGATATATGTACTACGCTTTGTAATATTTTAAGCAATAAAAAAAGAAGTTAGCTATAATTGGAGTGACGAGTGAGAGGAAGAGTGAGGAGAAAACGTATCAAAGGCTAGACTGTATAAAGCTTTGTAAGCCATATGTATTAGTTAGGATAGCTCCATGGCTGTAATATAAAAGAAGCTCAAATTTCTGTGGCTTAGCATAATAAAAGTTAATTTTTTACTTGCTGAAAAAAATTAATGAGAATATTGTATTCTAGGATTTACTTTAAATATGCCAGTTAAGTAATTTCTAGTCTTACTTTACATTTCATATTATCTTAAGCAATATTGAAATGTCCCTTTTAGGTTTAAATCTTTAAAATTATAAATTAATGGAAATATATTGACCCATATAAACTAATTTAATTTTAAAAATTGATGAAAACATTTCTATATGGTATGTCAACTTTCTGACCACAATAAGAAATATAATTTTGTCCCTTTTTAGATTAAGTTTACTAAATAGCCTCAAGAAAACCTTGAATATTAAACATGATTATATTATACTAGAGGTCAGGTGCACTAAATTCATGCCCTGAGTGGGTGGTGGGGGGTGGTGTTGGTGTCCCTTAGGTCAACCTGCACCCTTTCCAATCTGGGTTCCCTTGAGGGATGTCCGACTGCCTGTTTAGGCCCGATCATCAGCCTAAATGGACAGTTGGACATCCCTTTCACAATCCAGGACTGCTGGCTCTCAACTTCTAGCCTGCCGATTGCCCCTAACCACTCCCTTTCCAGCCTGATCAATGCCTAACTGCTCCTGTGCTGGCCTGATTGCCCCTAACTTCTCTCCTCTGCCAACCTGGTCCCCCCCAGTTGTCCTCCCCTACAGACCTGGGTCCCCCCCAACTGGACTCCCCTGCAGGCCTGGGTGCCCCCTAACTGCCCTCTTCTGCCAGCCTGGTCATCCCCAACTGTCTATTCCTGGACAGCCTGGTCCCCCCCAACTGTCCTCCCCTGCAGGCCTCAGTCTCCCCCAACTGTCTTCCCCTGCAGGCCTGGGTTCCCCTCCACTGCAGGCCTGGGTCTCCCCCAACTGCCCTCCCTTGCTGGCCATCTTGTGGAGGCCATATTTGACCACAAGGCGGAAGTCATCTTGTGATGGTCAATTTGCATATTACTCTTTTATTAGATAGGATACCTGTAGGTATAAAAGAATGAAGTGATTGTAATTAATAATAAAATAGTCTGAAAATCATTTATTTTGCTACATTTTAACATACTTTTTAACCCTTAAACTATAGTAGAAAATTAAATAAATTGAATTTTTCCTTTATTATTGATTATGTATTTTTTCTACATCTTTTATTGGTTCTGACCCTAAATATCTTTCAAAATTTAGCATCTACATTGTAATATAATAATATATTATAATAATCTCTTCTATACCTATATTATTTCTTCTTTAATATAATGAAGGGTCCCTAGATATTTATTATAAATTGTAATTCATATTAATACCCCTAGTTCAGAGAAAGTCTACTTGTACTGATTTTTACAATCTTGTATTCTTTTAACTCCTGGATGATTAATGTGACATTTGAATAGATTTCTTCCTTACAACAAAAAATAGGAACATTTGCAATTTTAAGTTCAGTTACTCCTCCTCTACAGGATTTTTGTGTCTTTGAAAAACAACTTTAATACAAATCAGTTTTTATCAACTTACTAAGTCCATTGCCAGATTGATTATGTTGTGCATATTTTTCTTTTATTTTTTAAATATATTTTTATTAATTTTAGAGAAGAAAGGAGAAGGGGAGTGAGATGATTAGAGATCAATGATGAGAGAGAACCATTGATCGGCTGCCTCCTACATACATCAACCTGGGGATTGAGCCTATAACCCAGGCACGTACCTTGACCAGGAATCGAACCTCGACCTCCTGGTTCATGGGTTGATGCTCAACTACTGAACCACACAGACCAGGCATGTTGTGAATAATTTTCAAACAACTAATTTTATAATCTATATAAATATTTAAAAAATCTATGTAACTATAGAAAAGTTACATTCTCTATACATTTTTTTTTGGTGTTGAATTATTCACACTACTTTGCACATGTTCCTAGAATATGTGCAATTGTTACTTTAAATTATGCGAAGGGTATTTGGAATACAATCCTAAAACTATTTTTTTGATTCAAATATCTAATATTAATATAAAGTTGTGCACTCAGGGGAGTCCCTCAGCCTAGCCTGTGCCCTCTCACAGTCTGGGAACCCTCGGGTGATCAGGCCTAAGCTGGAAGTCAGATATCCCTCTGGCAGCCCAGGAGCCCTCAGGGGATGTCCACTTGCCAGCGGGGAGCTGGCCTAAGCTGTAGTCAGACATCCTTAGCGCTGCTGAGGAGGCAGGAGTGGGTCCCACCACCACTGCTGTACTGGCAGCCATCAGCCTGGCTTGTGGCTGAGCAGAGCTCCCCTTGTGGGAGTGCACTGACCCCCAGGGCCAGCTCCTGCATTAAGCGTCAGCCCCTTGGTGGTTAGTATGTGTCATAGTGACCAGTCATTCCTAGTGGTTGTGCTGTTAGGGTCAATTTGTACATTACCTTTTATTATACAGGATAGAGGCCTGGTGCATGGGTGGGGACTGGCTTGTTTGCCCTGAAAGATGTCCCTGATCAGGGTGGGGGTCCCACTGGGGTGCCTGGTCAGCCTGGGTGAGGGACTGAGGGCTGTCTTCAGCTTGGCCAAGCTCTCTAGCAGGGACCCTCACCCTATGAGGGTGGGTCCATCCTTTGTGAGGAGCTGATGGCTGTTTGCAGGCTGGCCACAACCACAGCCACCCAAGCTCCCAGCGAGGCTGGCTGGAAGCAGGTATCTGGGGTGTATTTATCTTCAATAATCAAAACTTTGTTGCCTTGAGCAGAGGTCACAGCCGGCCTAGGCAGGTAGCTTCCTCCATTGCTGAGGCAACGAAGCCTTCTGTTTGCTCTAGCTCTGTGGCTGCCGGCTGCCATCTTGGTTGGGTTAATTTGCATATAGTCATTCTGATTGGCTGGTGGGCATAACTTGGGATATAGCAGAGTGATGCAATTAGCATATTACTCTTTTATTAAATTAGATTATTGACCCAGCATTGTGCTTACTATAAAGAAATATTACATACTAGAGGCCCAGTGCATGAAATTCATGCACGGGAGTTGGAGGTCCCCTCAGCCCAGCCTGCACCCTCTCCAATCCAGGACTCTTCAGGGGATGTCCTCAGGATTGGGCCTAAGCTGACAGTCAGACATCTCTCTCAAAATCTAGGACCACTAGGTCCTAAGCTGCCTGCCTGCCTGCCTGCCTAATTGCCCCTAACTGCCTCTGCCTGCTGGCCGAGTTACCCCCAAGTGCCCTCCCTCTCAACCTGGTCACCCCCAACTTCCCCCCCTGGCTGGCCTGGTTGCCCCTAACAACCCCCCTCTGCCAGCTTGGTTGCCCCAAACTGCCCCATGCCAGCCTGATTGCCCCCAACTGCTCTCCTGCTAGCCTGGTTGCCCCTCATTACCCCCCTGCTGGCCTGGTCACCCCATGCAGCCTGCTGTTCAGTCATTTGGTCATCCCTCACTAACCCCCTGCCAGCCTGGTCACCCCATGCAGCCTGCTGTTCAGTAATTTGGTCGTCCCTCACTAACCCCCTGCTGGTCTTGTTGCCCCACTCAGCTTGTTTGGTCATTCATTTGGTCATCTGTTCAGTTGCAATGACCCCTGGCTCTTTATATATATAGATGGCCCCATCCCATAGGGATTTTAGATATTGTGCATCACAATAAATACTTAACACCATATACACAAGTTATATTAAAACGAATAAAAGTCCCATAGTGATGATGAAGAAAACTGGAGAGGAAAACAATGTGGAATCATAAACTAGATGGAACAGTACAATCAATATCCAGAAGAGCTGGTAACTCAAAACTTCCTATTAAAATAAAACTGAAACAAAAAGACAAGCTTTTTAACTTTTATTTATTTTATCTATTATGCTGGTATTGCAAAGGAATGATATTCTAGAATTAGAAATAATTTATGTATTTAAAGTATCTGCCCTAGCTGGTTTGTGTCAGTGAATAGAGTGTTGGCCTGTGGACTGAAGGGTTCTAGTTTCAATCCTGGTCAAGAGCACATGTCTGGGTTTCGGGCTTGATCCCCAGTAGGGGGTATGCAAGATGCAGCCAATTAATGATTCTCTGTCATCATTGCTATTTCTATCCCTCTCTCCCTTCTCCCTTCTTCTCTGAAATCAATAAAATATTAAAAATAAGTACAATAAAGTATCTGTCATTTATCCAAATGTATATCCTTAGGATAATTGTACTATTATGGGAAAGTGCATAATATTATGATCCACTGACTTATTACAATGAGTTAAGTTGCTAAATCAGACACATGTATTAGAGGTATCAAGGACCTAGGGCATCAAGAGGTTGAGACAGAGCAGAGAGAGGTCTGATACAGTGGAAGCACCCCCCCGCCACACACACACACTCCTGCAACCCACCCTCCCTAATCTTTTTTCTTATATCAGACAAGTTCTCTCTGATATTAAGTAGACCAAAGGGTTGAGGGCTTAAACATTCTTCAGTGAACCTTGCCTCATATTCTGTATTTGCTCATCATAAACAATCCTTTACCAGGAACATCTATTGAGAACAGTTTTAAGGAATAGGTCCACCTTGTAGGGAATGTTTGTTATCTATTTTCCCAAAAGACCATGTTAGCAAGTAGTTACCTAAGTCACCTGCCTACTTTTCTTCCCTTGGAATTATCCCCTAGTAATCAGGTGATAAAGAGATAATTGACAAGTTGCTTTTAGTATTTTTTCATCAATTATTAAGGTTGGAATTTAGAGGAGATAATATAGTAAATAGGGGTTGTACAGAAAGGAAAAGAAGAAGATAAATGGAAGAGTAAAACCCTACCTAGGGCAAATTTAGTATACACAATTTTTCCTAAGTCCTGCCTGAAAATTACATGTCTATTAAAATCATTTGGCCATATTAGAAAATTTAAAGAGTATATTACTCCAATGCTCTGGGATTCTGATTCATTTTACGTAAGTTTTCATTATTATATCTTAAAATGCAATTGGAAATGAAACCTTTATTTCACACATGAAAGGAAATGGAATTTTTCTATAAAAATGAGACAACTTAGAGGTTTTATGGAATATTTTCAGTTTAGTTCATGTCAGTTCAGTTTTAGCTATCACATTTCCATACATAGGAACCTTCTCAGAGTGTCAGCATTCAAAGTATAGATATATTTCAATTAATTGACTTCAAAAACTCACTGAAGAAATTCAAAGATAGGTCACTTAATATTTTTT